>PVLA01000102.1:0-113618 GCA_004027455.1 Hydrochoerus hydrochaeris
CCCTGCCTGGCCCTAAGCCTGGGGTGTTTCCTGCTTGGGGCTGGGGGTGGCTGCCAAAGGTTAGCAAATATATATTCCAGCTTCTAAAAAATAAAGCGGATTCAGATTCACTCACAGACTGGTGTGCAGTGTTTTCTGTCTCTCAATCGCCGACTCCCTGACCACCTTTGGGAAACCCTAGCCCTGCCGCAGCTGGACTACGGCAGTCACTGAGTGAGGCATGTGCACATGGAGCAACAGCAGTTTCACCTGTAAAGCACATCACCTCCACGCAGCCTAAGAACAGGGCATTAATGAACTAAGTCATCGGAGAAAAGCCTCGCGTAAGGTAATAATCTATAGTGCACAAGGGAACAGTCTAAATCAAGGTTCAAATTACTGAGTATCAGAATCTACTAGATTAGTACTTCTTGCTAAATTGTTCGAGGGTTAAAAAGACACGACTTGTAAACAGGACCCTCCAAGATTCAGTTGTAAGAACCCTAATTAGACTGCCAATCTTCCTACTTCATTTATTTTGGCATGAACAAAACAAAACACACAGTCCCAGTGTACTCTGGGTACAAACTTATAAAGTGAAATTTGAACTCAAATACTTGGCCTTAGTCCATACCAAAAGGCAAAGAAAGTCTTGGATTTCTTCAGTTAATTAAACTTACTAGGACAGGAAAAGCTTCAGTCAGTGTTCCTTTTTCTGGAAGAGAGCAAAACTTATAGAACTCATGACTTCGATATGCTCTCTGCTTCACAAGCTGCACCGCGTGAAGAACGAACTTGGCCGACACCTCAGATGAACATGAGCACACAGTAACTTCTAACAGGAGAAGGAAGGCAGCAAAAATTTAGACTGTTCACCAAGTGACTTCACAATAATGTAATGTGCATTTGTTTAGGGAATAATGTACCCAGAATAGTACAATATTTTCAAATGAAATCTGTAAATAGGGTACTTCCTTAAAAACAAAGTAAAAGAATGCTAACAAAGCTGGAAGGGTAGACAATATCCTTCAAGGAATAAACAAATGAACTGGTATTAAAATAAGCCACCACCACCACCACGGTGTGAATGCCAGGGGACAGCAATCCAGCCCCAGATGCAAATGTTATTATTACCCTCACTGCCCTGCACAGCCCCTCTTTCTTCCTGAGAGCCACAATCGGTTCCTATACAGCTGTAATTCTAGAAATCTCCACTTCTCTTGCCCAGTGCTTTCATGACTGTAACTTCCCTGCTAACCTTCCCTGGTCTTTTCTCCCCTTTTGCTCTCTGTGTCCAGTCTGTTTACGGAAAGCCATCATCAGAACCAGGCTGCACAGACTCCGGTGAGGCAGAGCTGGAGGAAAGTCAAAACTACTGTGAAACAGGACCGGCAGCTTAATCAAACAACACCCTCTGCCCTAACTCACGGGAACTGAGCTGCAGATACCCAGCTCCTGCAGCCGAGAAAAGCCTCGCATTTCCTGAGATAGTGAGGGCCAGGCAGGGGGACTGCACATGGACAAATGCTGAGAAGGCAGTTTTAGAAACTAAGAGGACAACCAGCGTTTCCTAAACCAAGTGAATCACGGGATTCACTTCATTTTTAACGAATTCGCAAAAGAGTAACATGCACAGGTGATTTTATTATTTCATTTTCAACAAACTGAGAAGAGGTACATCTGTAGTTACATGTAAGCACAAAAATGCACTCTGTGGGTCCAACAGAAGCATCTGTAATAATGGCACCTCTCTACCATACCACACTCTGATGGAGCTGCACAAGATAACGGGTGTAAAATACCAACACAGAGCTCAGCGTCTACAAGTATTCAGTAATGTTGGCTATTAACTTAAGATGGGTTCATAAATATGTGACACCATCATGAGAGAGAGAGAACATACGGAGAATTAAATGGTCAAACCAGACGACCTTTACTCACCAGCCCAGGTCGCGCCCTCGGGAACCTCAACAAAATGCCTTCGAATCTGACCAGGCTTAAAGTGGACATCTGTGAAGGCCAGGTCGTAATGTGAAGACTCACTCACTCTGAAAATTACCAATGGTGATGGAATGTGAGGCTCTCACAGAAATAACTATACGTTCACAACAAGGTCACTGCTTTAAGACTTTATTCAGTAATTCAAGGGAATAGTTCATCAGAAATAAACTGCTATTTGTTCCAAGCTCCTTACAGAACAGTAAGCACTATATTATCCCAGTCTGTAACAGGTTAGTAGAGATAATCTCTGGAGAACAGAGTACTGAGGACTCCTTCTATTCTGTCAGTTCTGTAATTTTACAATACATAAACACATTATAAAAAGCTCTTTGAGTTAAAGAAATTTTATAACGTTTATAAAATTTTCTAACTACCAGATTCTAAACTTGAGAGTTCTGGATATCAGAAAACAAAGATAATATTTTGTTATTGTATCTTAAAGCTGTGAGTGAAACAGGAAAGTGCTTCTTGTAGATTTAAAGTGGCTCCATGCTGTAAAACAGTAAAGACAAACTACTTTCACAACAAATCAAAGAAACAAAAAAGCCAAGTGTATAACTATCTGCTGTTGAAACAATGTATTACAGATGCTCCAGTGGAGTTCATCTCAGCATGATAAACATTCAATGGGTATTTACAATAGCCGGGCACTTCTATGTGCTGCTCAAAATGTAACAATAGTAAAATTTGATCCTTGGTCCTAGACGAGCTAGTGAGTGGAGGTAAAACACCAGAGACATTGACTCAGTTAACCTCTGGGTGGAAAAGAAGAGCTAGGGGTGAAGAGTGCTTGGCTCAATCCAATGAAGCCTAAGAAGTGAGCCAAAAGCTGATGATCGAAGGTCTTAGCAGGACCTCTCTGGGATTCCACTCAATGTCTAGGGTACATATGATGAAGACATTCACCGCCGCCCAGTTCTCCCACAGGTGTCACTCCTAGGGTTCAATCTCCTCAAGTTCACCCTCTGTATCTCAGGGGCTGAGATCTATCGAATAGTTAGTATCTAACCAGCAAACCAACTCAACAGAAGCTGTTAATTTAGGACTGTCACTTGTTTCCAGTATTCTGATAACCTTGATCTCACCCTTTGCCAGCCAAACAATTTGTTTTGTTTTGTTTCGTTTTGTTTTGTATACGCTGTATAACGGGCTTCACAAGGGCCAGGCTAAGATACAGTCTCCACCTTCAAAGGGCTTGCAGGTGTTATATATTAAATACTGGCTAGCGTTTATTCTGAGGCACGTAAAAGCCATGCCATGAAGAAGGGACTCACTCCATTCATGACAACTCAGAATACAGCTGGTCGCTTGAAGCAAAGGAAGCTGCTGTGCCTGTGCACAAATCCCAAGGAAACCTGGAATGCCAGAGCAGAAAGCTGTTTCAAGTGTGTGACTGGGCCCACAAAAGGACAGACAGCACTGGCTGGGGCTACTGAAAGGTCACTGTTTACTATTTTAAGAAGCCTTTAACTTGACCTTTGGAGCCATGCTGATCCACAATACAGCTGTATTCTGATGGCACCTGAGAGCTCTGTTGCAGAGGGGACAGCATGGACAGGTCTGAGTCTGGAAACAGAAGGCGTGTGGTGATGAGACAAGTGGAGGAGACCGGAGAAGGTCATTACAGACAGAGAGACCCGGAGGGTGGGGTGCCAAGAACTGCAGAGGCTCAGGTAAATGCAGACTAAGCGCCTTGGACACTGGGCAAGGTGAGGCCAGCAGCAGCCTTGTCAGAGGCAGCTTCAGTGGAGGGCCAGGGTAGAAGCCAGGGTTGATCAGCTGTTCTGTTAACAGTGGCTGCATAACACGTTAAATTCATGCTAGCTGGGAGCAGAACTAAGGTCTAGTTACCTGGGTCTGATCTATAACCCTTCAAAAAGTCCACATTATTCCATAAATAACCATTTACAACTTAGATGCAAGAGTAAGCTGTGTGAAACCTTTTACTTACTTTGCCGCTATAACCGCAGTGATGGGAACTCTGAACAGAGGGCCTGCATTAGGGGATGCTATGTCATAGCCACACACCTCGAAAAAAGGATGGCAGGTTTCAACATCCAAAAACAAACTTGTGAATAAGCAATCAAATGGCATACTCTAGTCACAGAATAAATCAGTCTTAAAATCTGAAGATCCTACATGTAAGGTGACATCAGTAGCTGAACATTTGGTCACATGATAATAGCAAAAAGCTCAAACAAAAACATTTACATCAACCCTGGTTAACACAGACTAACAGGAAACTGAGCTATCAAGTACACAATGACTATATTTTAATTTCTCTCAACTGCAAACTGGGTCAAACTAGTACTACAGACAACTGGAGGCAGGAGCACTGCTACACCATTCTGTGTTTAATAACAACTACCTTACATTTAACAGCCCTTTCTTCATCTGGGCATCAAAGGCAACTACTGCTGGGATTCACCTGAGTGAAAAGAGGGACAGATTACAGGGAAGACCTAACTGGGAAGTGTTGCTGTTCTGCTTCTCCCCGCTTCCTTCGCACGAGGACGTGAGCTGATGTTCTTAAAGCACCTGACTACTGAAAAGAGCTGTAAAATCTGGCAAGTGGAAAGGTCTAGTTGTTTCTTTATACGTAAACTGCTAACACATTTGGGGGACTGTTTACTCCTAACTCTCAAACACTTTTATTAAAGATTAAAGAAATGAAGACATTAATACCTCTGTATAATGTAATCCTTCTCTCAAGCCTCTCGGATCCACGCGTATGTTTATGTGTCTACACTGATTCATGAGTTCCAAATGGCTGGGACACTGCACCCAAGACGAATTTGAAGTTAAAGCTAAATGAAGCTGAAGGGATATTTTTTCCGAGTTTTCTAATAAAAAGACCAAAAAGTAAAATTAGCACTTCTCTCTCTTTTGCATTTTCAAAAGTTTAATTCTATAATTTAGCAACTTAGTTCAGGCAGCTGTAAAGGCCTAGACATGAACATCCAAAAATCCCAGTTTAAATAAAACAAATACAGAATCTTCTTAGTATACTCATGATACCTACTCATACTTCCACCAAGCACTGTTGCACCTTAAAGTGTTTCTGTGGGCATTTAAAATTAGTACATGCAGATAATACCATTTGACTGACATAGAGACAGTCAAACACAGTGATGACCATCTGTACTACACCTAACTGAGCTGCAGTTCTCTTTGGCTGCTTTTAGGTCCTACTCTCACTAGAAAGCTATCTTATATCCACGTAAAATGGGGAGAGACAGAATCTGGAATGTTACTACTGATTTAGTACAACTGTGGGTCACTCAAGGACCAGCCCACTGACTTCCTTGGTGGTACAGATACTAACTGAATGGTCACGGGTCTGGGACTCCTAACTGCTCTAGTTTTTTCTTTTGAGTTTTAAAACAATCACATTGCCAACTTGGAACATCAGCCAAGGAGCATTTCTGTATTACGTACCATTCATGTGAAGCAAATACGTGGATGTGTCTGCTTCTTGGCCTAGTACTCACCGGTGTCCTCTGGAAATACAGGCTCAATGCCGACGCCATGGTCTGAAGGTGCAGTCACTTGCACAGGATCTCGGAGGTAGATGCCACGGTTATTTCCAACAGTAACTGTAAAACCTAACTTATTGGCAAATGATGTATTCTGAACGAGGTAGTCATAGGCTTTATCAACCTAATTAAAAGAATACAAGCAATAAGATATAAATGGTTGAGACAATACTTTATTGCAAATTACCAACCAACCTTTCGATTACAGCAAAGTGTAAGTAAAAGTTAGTTTCTACATACAGTTCTCTAAACTACCCAATTGCCCAGCTAAGAGGGCAATTCTACAGTTTTATTCAAAATACCAACCCATCACTGGGAGAAAACCTTCTATGTCACACCTTATTCAAAGTTATCTCAAGTGACCAAATGCAAGAACTGATCCACATGTTACAACTGACCAGTTTTTCTTTTAGTTTTCTGCTTTGAATTTACAACCTCTCTATGTCCTTCAGGTTTCTGCATCTTAGCTCAACAAATCTATCTTAACTATAAAATTTGTTTTTATATCCTTTTTTGCCAACAGTTCTATAGTCATACAACCTACAATTAATAAATGTTGAATAAGCTGCAGTATATTACCCTGTGATACCTAAGATATTATCTTAATGCTGCCTTACAACCGACTTTCCACATCGACCGTACCTGAATAATGCCATGTCCTTGGGCAAAGACTTCTATATTCTCAGCCTTCACCGCAGTGTTTTCTAAAGCTCTTCTGACTGAATGAACTGTATAGTCAACATTGTTAGCTTTCAGACCTAAAGTTAACAGACAAAAGAAGCTGTAGAGAGTTCACCACTTGAAATCCATTTTTCTCCCTCCAGTATGATGATATGTGACCTCTGCTTCCCACGTCTGGTGTTTTCACACTCACACCGAACACTCCGACCCAAGTTGCGCACATCACATACACAGACTTGATTCAACAGAAAAGCACATGGACAGATCTTCAGTGGCATTAACGCGAGCTCTGCAGAGTGACATAAACGTAAGAAGCAGATACATAGTGGCACCTGAGTAGTTTTTATTTAAAACACAATGGTCAAACTCTATGGTTTCCAGCAGCGCTTTCCAACCTAGGTGAGTTATAAAGAACAGAGAACTTAGGAAAACAACCAAAACAAACAAACAAAGAAACAACCCTAATTATCCAAGAATTGAATGTGTGGAGCCCAGATCTCAGAGACAGACACCTACTAAAAGCCACCCTGCTGACTAACACGCAGGTAAGTCAGAACTATGAGGAGTTACAGAGGCCACCAATCTATGACAAGGGAGCAGAGTAACAAGCAGTGACCTTACCCGACAGTATCAGGGCGATGCCTCCACACGCATTGGGGGAAGACATGGATGTCCCGTTCATCAGCTGAGTTCCCCTCAATGTCCAGTTTGGAACAGAAGCGATGGCTCCTCCCGGTGCACTGATGCTCACGCCAAGGGCTCCATCAGCGCTAAAAGAAAAGTCATCAAAGTCTGCTTATGGTGGTGAAACGTGGGTGTTGACAGGAATTTAAAAAGGCCACTAGCCACATCAGCTGTATTCCAATTCTACAGATTATTCACAGTCATTTCAAATAAAGGCAGAAACATTACTGTAAGAAATCAATGCAGAGTAAAACACCCAGCATAAGCTATTTCCCCATGGGGCAGCATTTGTTTTTTCTAAGTGGAAAGAAGTCTCTGTGTTGTGTCTGGCTTTACACAAAACAGTTCAAAGGTACCAGGCATATTCTCCTGATAAACACGCTTCTCTCCCTAAGAGAAATGTTTTAGTTAAAGTCTATTGTAATATTTACAATAGAAACATAATGTGGGTTGAATATGTTATTTAAGATTATCTAAGAGCTACATTTAAAAAGGCTGACAAGCGACAAGTTAATTTAAACTGTATTTTACTTAACAGGACACATCTGAAATATTTACAACTTAAAACTGCCAGAAAATAAGGGATCAAGCGCCTGCCTGGCAAGCGTGCATTCAATCTCCAAAGAAAACAAAGGGTCAGTGTACAGGCTTTATTGAACCAAGTCTTCAAAATCCAGTTACACATTTTATTACACACAGTACACCTCCATTCAGATGAGCCCCACAGGACTGGGGCTGCCACTCTTGACAGCTCAAGTTTTACGGGACCGTCCAGGTGGAGGCTTTGGCAAGTCAAGTTTAGTGAGTTACAAACCTCAACCATACTGTCGTGTAACACAGGCTCTGGCCTCAGTCCCAAGGAGAGAAATAAAATAATGACTGTCTGCTTCCCCAGAAATGCTGCAGCCGGGGCTCTGCCTATACAATACTTCCCCCAAAGGAGTAAACTTTTTATTCTTGGCAATCTGATTTCACATTTTTACAGAGCACTGTAAGCAATGCATGTATCAAGAGTTAGGATGATTTTTATTTTCTTGCTTGCACTAAATACATTATCTACTAATGCTCAAAATGAATACTGGGTATTTTATAAGCAGAAAAATAACTGCAAAGACCCATGGATTTTAACTACTTTGTACTGCCCTTTACTGATCTGCCACTAGCACATACAATGCAATAATCATAAAGCATTAAGTCTTTAAATCAGTACTCTACAAATGAATTTAATAAAATATCAATGTGTCCTTAAAATTAAAAAAAGTTAGTGGTATTTTCCTTTCAAAGTATCATATAAAATAATAATTCAAAGCCTGTTTATGTAGACATTATTTGATAATCTGTCTTTAACAGCTATGCCACACTAGGAAACGCTAGGAAATAATGTAGAAGCTGTATGCCTGATGGTCAGTGTTCACGGAGAAAGAAGTTTTCAAAAAGCACTATGAAATGTATTCCATTCCATGACAATTAGTCCATTCTATATTTTATACTCTAATAGTTGAATCTAATACTTTGACCAAGTATTTACAGTGGTATTTCATGTGTATTAATGTGATATCAATTCAATGCTTAAAGTATATGGTTTGCATTTTAATACCAGTTTCCCTCATAGTTCATTCATAAACTGTGTAACTGGTTTATGAATGAGTATGTTACCTTAAGCTTCCCTTATGATTCATGAACTCTTCAGCACTCTAAAAATTTGTTTTTGGGCTGACTAGAACATAAACTTAAAATTTCACAATTGATTTTACAAGTAACAAATTTACTACTTTTATTAACTGAATATAAACCACATAAACGTCTTCTGACTTTTAAGAGTGAATTCCTATTCACTCTTCCTTAGTGATGTTAGCTGTGGTGAGGAGGGCAGCTCATGGAAATGGTCACAGTGTCAAAAAACAAAACAACCCCAAAACAACAAAAACCAGTTTATAATAAGTTAATGAAGTGAGCTTACTTTTTTAAAAAAGAAATTACCTGAGAAGACTAGGAAGATACATATAACTCACAGAATTTAACAGTGTCACATTTGCCCTGCCAACCAATTTTCTAATCTCACCTTCCAACATTGCTTCTACCAACTATTTTATACTTGAAACACACACAATGAGTTATTTCCCACAAAGCCACTAAAATCTGCTTATCTTTGAGATCGTGCACACGATTCCCCCTTTCTCAGCACCCTACCAACTCTTCCAGGACAATCCCACTGTCGTGTGTCTGCCCGCCCCTCCTCTGCCGTCCCCTCACCAACACTGGCAGGGCCCGTGGTTAGACCACAAGCTGTTCTCTCAGTCTCCCAGTGCAGGCACTGCAACACCTGCCGAATGAGTTTTTCTCTGTCTTCTAAATTAACTCCAAAGAAGAAAGGGATGAATTAAAATAGGCTTTCTTTAGTTAGAATGAATAAAAGTAGGACTAATTCCTGAGACAGACAGTTGTTTTCTGGAATCAGACAAACACAGTTCAGAGGGTGCCAGGACCAAAACAGATGAATGGTACTTGTAAATCAGAACTTGCTTACTTATGAACTATACACAAATTATTCAAAATAGATTATAATTTCAAAAGTATGTACTGTACTTAGGTATGGAGGGTTTACAACTGATGCTTTACAAAAAGCTGAGGCCCTTTATTTCACCAAAGCTCAAATATCAGCATTACTTAAAACAAGGCCATCGCTTCTTACTATTGAGAATTCTGCCCCTCCCAACATGGTAAACTAGTTCAATAAATATATGCAACGATGCCAGGTACTAACCGCACCTACCTTGGGCCCCTAGAAGACCATGTATATTGATTTGCAGGTAATTTCTCTCTCAGTGAATACTCAGCAACCATCATATCAGGAGAAACATAAGCACCCACACCTGAAGGACAGATTTGTTATTAACAAAAGGAAACAAAATATACCTAATGGATCCTAATTCTCCCAATGAAATCCACCGCTTAATATCTACACAAGTTCTCTCTCTTGTAGAAAGAGAAATGGAAAGATAAAAGTAATTAACTTCCAGGACTCTTACATGGGTTATATAACAATCTACAAAGAAGTATGCATCTGTTCTTCCATTAAAGCACTTATTCCGGTTCTCTTTAAATTACGGTAAATTATTTCCAATACCAAAAAACACGAAACACAACAAAAGTGGTCTACAGTACATTGTACATAAGTTGGTTCTCCTAGACTATATTAATAGTCAGTAGTGTCCTGCACCTAGGAATGATACAGTTAACAAATCATTGTGGCTTTTCTTGGTTTCTTTACTTTTAAACAAATGTGTTTCTAAAATAAACTAACCTATCACACTTGATGTAGTTCCACCTGGACAACCCACTGTAGAAAGGCAGGGACCATTATTTCCAGCACTTGAAACATAAATTATATTATGTTTCCATACTGCTTCATTAATTACTTCACAAATTCTCCTGAAAAAGAATTATTTTGAATAAATAAAACTGTCTTGTTTTTATTTATATAAAAACAAATTATAACACAGGTTCCAAACTGCAGAAGTCAAGCAGGAGCCATACGTAAGGGGTGAGCAGGAGCAGCACTCAGAGCACTTTCTCCATGTACATGCAGCCCCTCTTCCCAAAGGCGCAACACCATGCAAACGCTCCAGGTGACATGCTCTAGATGGGGTTAGTGTAGAGAAGAGGTAGGAGGCCAAAATGACTATGTGGAAAACGCTAGGTGCAAGACTTAATGTACAAAAATGCATTATAATGTGCTAAAATATTAGCAGTGACTGGGCATCTTTGGTGGCAAAAATAAAGGGGCAAATATGGCCCTATAAAGAATACAGGATTTTATGATGTAAGGAATCTGGTTAGAGGCTAGGGACACAGCTGACTGGTAGAGCACTTACTGACATTCATGGAAAAAGATGAAGTTAGACTATGAAGATGAGAACCAAAAACAGCACAGGGACAAACGGTCCTCACAGTCCTAAGTGTGACTGAGTAAAGAAAGAATGCTAAGGAAAGATGACTTTAAAAGGTTAAAAGTCAAAGGAGAAAAGAAATTACACTTAGGTGAAAAAGACAATAAGGCAAAAGAAGGCACAAAACTGCATAAAGAATAAACTGGGGAATGACTAGGTAACTGTTACAAGGGGAGTAAAGCTGTATCTCACAAGAAACCACTAGTTATTAGAGAAAATTTAATCTGGAAACAGCAAACTACAAAGGTTAGCTGGGTAAAGTTCCTTCTTTTCTTTTCTCTGCCTGTCTGTCTGTCTTTTTTTCTTGCTTTCTTAATGGTATTAGGGACAGAACTTTGGCACTGAGCTGTGTCCCTAGGTCTTTTATTTATTATTTTGAGACAAGGTTTTACTAAGTCCCTAGGCTAATCAAATTTGCAATCTTCTCCTCTTGGCCTGTCAGAGTGCTGGGATTAAAAGTTGTGCCACCATGTTCAGCTACAATTTCCCTGTTTGTGGAACCTTATTAAACTGCTACCCAAACAGATGATTGATATATTTTAACGGCTGGTGGTGGCAACAGGGGAGACACTGTCAAAATGTTAACGTTCAAAATAAAGTAATTTCAAGTATTATTATGAAGCAAAAGAGTTACAGTAACACTAGGTCAAGGCCACAACGCTGGGTCAGGAGCAACAGACACTGAGGACATGGAGGAGGCGAATGGGCATGTGGGGCACCCTGCAGTGGGCGGGGAGAAGAGGAAACCAAATGAGCAGAGACAGGAAGCTCTGCAGGCCAAGTGTCCCTGAAGGGACAGCAGGGCTGCCAAGTCTGGGGGTCTGTCCGCTAAGGGCTGCTGAGGGAGGGTTCAAGGGCTCATGGGATGAGTGAGTGTAGTCACAGGCTGTGCCGTGGATCCAAACAGCTGACAAATGAGGGTGTAGTGAAGTCAGTATCGAAAGCACCAGAGGGCTAGATGGTTGTACTTCTCAGAAGAGGCACTGGGTGGGATCCCCAGCCCCATGGGAGTGCTGGGAATTAAGGATCAGCCATGGAGTGACCCTGGCACAGACACTTAAGATGTGCTGTGGCAGTGGGGACCTGAGGTCTAGGAGATACAGTTACCACATAACCAGTGTGACAGTCGTTTATCCACTACAATGCTCACTTGGTCATTTAAAATATTTAATCCTTTTCACTAGGTAAGAGTCTATGTCTAAAAACCGTCAAGAACACTCACCCGGAATTTGGCCAGTGAGTTGCTTCTCCATAGCTGTAGTTGACAAGATCGCACTTGTGATTTATAACTTCTATCATCTATTAAAAAGATTCAGTCTAGTTTAGGCAGCAGTTTTACAGAAACAGACTTGCTAGTAAAACAAAGGAATATAATCTTTATAGTTTCTTGATCAACCCTATTCTAACATATCAGTTACTTTAAGGCATATGGGAATTGGGGGAAAAAAAGGGTAGGAGAAGATACATAGTATAGTAGTAAGTAGCCAATTAAAAAAACCCAACTAGTATTTTTAGAATGTGATTAGTGGAGAGGTACAGGCAACAGGATAGGCCCTCCTAGATTTTAAAACTACTGAAGTTATGTGTCAAAATGAAGGGTGCAGTGCTAGCTGAGGTTTTAAATTCCTTTCTGGTTGTCTTTAAGTATCTTAAAATTTCTTGCTAGAGGATTTACTAGAAACAATCAGTAAAACTATTTTTTTTATGAACAGAAAACTTTTTTCTAAACATTTTAATAAAAATAATTTCTAAATGAAGTATTTCTGCTTTTAAGAACAAAGTCCTATATACCAAACAAAACTGGTAAACCAGGAGCACTGTATAAACCTAACCATACCCAAGACCCTCAGTCTCCATAAAGCAACAGCTGATAAATACTCACAGCTCTTATGAGGCCTGTGCCGGTTTCCATTGTGCTTAGCCTCGTGTCGCCAATCTTGATTGAAAGAATCTGAGCGCCAGGAGCTACTCCATTCCGCTCAGGTTCTTCTGGAAAATGGCCAGCAGCTATACTGGCTACGTGAGTACCGTGAGCTCCTAGAGGCAAAAGTGGAAAAATGACACGACGGTCTCATACGTGCACAATTTCATTATCAAATTTAATCTGTGTTTTACTAATCATAATAAAAATAATAAAAATGTACCCTAACCTGTATATCTGATGATACATTATCTTAATCCTATTGCTAGTTCATAAAAAGAAAGAAACTTGTTCAAATTATATGCGGTTCTACTAACCTGCAATCTACTCTGAGAGTGTAAGTGGAAGTCACAAAGGAGGTAAAGCATTTGCAATGCATATGCATAAGAGCTTTTATCCAGAATATATGATCTTTCAAATAAAACAAAGGCAAGAGAGAGAAACCCTCTTACCCTGCAATGGGTAAAACATCTGAAAAAGCATTTCATAAGGGTGATATGTAGTTGGAAAATGAGCATATTCAAAGATTTCTATTTTATTAGTCACTTAAAAGTTGCAAATTACAGTCACAATGACTTGCTTCTACATACATTTCAAGATGGCCACAATTTTAAAGGCTGACAACAGCAAGCACACTCAGGGTGTATACTGTATACTGCTAGTGAAAAGAGTGGCATACACAGGCACATACAATGACCCAGCAATTAATCCTGTCTTTAGTTATGTGCACAGCAGAAATGCCTGGCGGTGTACTAGACACTAAGATACCCACGAAAACACTCGGGCAGCACTACCTTGTATAGTTCAAAAGACTTAAAACAACTTCAAGAACTGGTAATAATAAATGGACAGATTCTATATTGTCACAGAACTACATTTATATAACAATATGAAATTTCATGCATTATGTGATGCTCACAAACGCAAACTTGAACTAAGATCCCATAAAACAGAATTTACATTGAGTTAATTCTATTTATATAAATGAGAAAAGGTCAAAATGTGAAATTACTATTTTAGCATTTCTGATCTACAAAACCAACACCACATGACACAAATCATGTGGCAGTGAAACTCAGCAAAGCAGTACATTTTGGTGGTGCTGCTCGTGAAGATTATTGAGGAGCAGGAAGTCAGATGAGGTCAGCACAATTTTTTTCTTCATCAGGTCGGTGGTTACACAGAATTATCCACTTTGTGATAATTCGGTAAATGTACAACTTGAGGCTTACATGCTTTCCTCTCTATACATGAGTAGGATCAAAATAACAGTAACTGTTTCAATTTGAAAATTTTATTAAAGTAAAAGACACAGTGCCATTAACTCTCCTCAAAATACTCCCATCACTTCAAACATATTTACTCCATCATTCGTGCCACTTTGTGAAGCGATACTAGAAGTCCTTTACAAGATGTGATAAAAAGCATATGGTGCCTGTTGGTGCTGAGTGCCACCCAACAGAAAGGCAGCCTTGAGTAAACCTCACAACGTGTCCGCATCCACCTCATTCACTGGATCTGACACTGTCCGACTTCTGGGCCTTCCCAAAGCCAAAATACCCACGAAAGGTAAGTGTTTTGAATTGACTGAGGGGATGAGGCAGCCACACCTGGGTAACTGAAGCACTCACGATGCCAGGCTTGACAGGACATGCCTCTAATCCAGCTCTCTTCAGGGCTGCAGCAAGAGGATGGCAGGCTGGAGCCCAACGCGGCAATTTAAAGAGATCCTGTCTTAAAAAATGAAGAGCTGACGATGCATTCCAGTGTGAAGGCCTTGGGTTCAATCCTCTGTACCATCCAAAAAAAGAAAAACACACCCAAGAATGAAGATTTCCCGAGCTGCTTCAAAAGTGGCAAGAATGATAAATGTGTTGGGGGGCGTGTATCATGACAGGGCTTAACAGCAATGTGCCTTTTGCTGAATGAATTTTCAAAAACTGAAAACATTCACCATGTATTTCAATCACACCGTTTGCTATACGTATATCAATGAAGTAAAATGGAACAAAAAACTCTACTTTAAAAAAACGTTTCAAAGTTCCTAGAAATAAACGAGTAGAGAGATATCCTGTTACTGTCAGAAAAACAACACAAGAGCCATGATAAACGACAACTGGCACCAGGCCTGAGGGTCTGGACAGCAGACAGCTGGAGTCCAGAAGTGGCTCCACCACAATGCCGAGAATCCTCTGCTCCAGCCAACTGCTGTCCCGCGAGAAAACATCCACCCAAAGTTGCCAGGTGCGCCTCATTTTTTTCCCATAAAAACAGGAAACCAAAGTTTTAATGCACTTCCTCTCCCAAACAGCTCGCCAGTACCACATGCCAGCCAGCGGGCAGCATAAATAAGTGAACGGCAGCAGACGACACGCGCCACGTGCAGGCGGGATGCGCAGTACCCAGACTTTCACACCCTGCTGCTGAGAGAGTAATCTTTCTATCTGATTTTACATTTTCACCATACAAACAAACTCAGCATACTTTAAACTTTACACAAATGTTTGGCCATCAATATTTTTCCTTGAAACTTAGGTATTTTGAGATTTATACAGATTTACTAGTTTTGGTTGCTATACAATACTCTGTAGTACAGTGAACATGTAATTTTAACTATCTAATGTTTTTGTATATGAACATTTCAATAGTTTCTAATTTTTTGGAAATGATACAGAATGTTGAAGCAATGACGCTTTAACTTGTGGGTGAAGTATTCACTCACATAAGTAATTCTGAGACACAGTACCTCCACTGGTCACGATGGAGAGCAGGTTTCCATCATCGTAAATGTTAACAGAGTAATTCAACATCTCGGCTGTGCCGAAAGAGCCATACTCCTGGGCCTCCTTGTAGTTTCTTAACACGGGAGACTTGCTCAAGTCCCCATCTTCATTTGAATCAATGCAGGCCCTGTTATTTCAGAAGAAAAGCCGGTGTCAAAAGTTAACAATTTTCTTACTTTTCTAAAGATCACATAATGCAGTTTCTCCGTTATCTTCGTACCACTTGTTATGGCTAAAATGTCTCCCCAAAGTGTCATGTGTGTGGAAGGTGACTGGCTCACAGAGGCTCTGTATGCATCAGGGGATTTGTCCACAGCTTAACATGCTGTCATGGGGTGGGGCCCGGCTGGAGGTGTGACTTGGAAGGAAGGGCTCCCTGCTTCTTCCTTCTCTCTGCTTCCCTGCTGCCACGGGATGGGTAGCCTTCCCACACCATGCCCGTCCATCCGGCCTTTTCTCCTTGGAGTCTGCCAACCATGGACTGAAACTGTGAGCCAAAATAAATCTTTCCTCCTGAAGGTTGTAGGTGTTGGAGATTCTGTCCAGCGAAGGACAAATGAAAGAGACGCCACTCCACCCAACTACTCTACCCCTAACACAACACACACAGTAACTAGAGTCCCATTTTGGCCAGCAATGAAGCTTATGGACAGCTTCTAGGGACCAGTTCTTTAATGACAAAGTTGAAATTCCACAACAAGGCCCCGCACTATCAAACCTCTACCTACCTCCCTACACCTTCCTTCCACAATACACTCCATGGCCACTTCAAGCTTCCTTTAGCTCCATTAATGATCTCCAGTCTTTTCTCTCCACTGAAAAGCTCTTCTCTATCCTCTCTTCTTAGTTAACTGTGTTATCATTCATGGCTTAACATTTCTGGAAATTTTTCTTAAGATTGCATAGATTGGTTCCATGTACACAATTCATGCTTTCACAGAACCCAGAATGCAGGATACAGCCTCAATGCAGCCCACTTATTGCAAAAAAGGGACTTAATAAACATTTACTAAATGAAGAATAAATCAACATTTGTAACAATTCTCACAGCATATTGTGGACATGTCATAAGTTGGTTTCTTCGCAGCACCAACATGAAGTGACTCAACAACACAAGCATCCCATCAAAATATGAATTATTACTGACTTCACTAAGTAACCCAACAGAGGATAAATATAGTATGATCATGTTTCAGTGTTATAACTTTCTGAAGGTCTAGCTGGCTTACTCAAGGAGTAGCTATCAGAACCTGGAGAAAAGAAACAAAAACAAAACAAAACAAAACAAAACAAAACAAAACTGAAGTTATTAGAGTACATGGAGAAGAGTGAGGAGAGGCTTAGGTTTCATACATTTCTTGACATTTTCCACATATTTCTTTGCTAATTTTTTATGGAGTGAATCCTGTGCTTTCAGAAAGAATCTCAAAGGGAAGATAGTAAGAAGGAAAGCCTTTGACAAGAAAACAATAACCTTTTCTTCATGTAATCTTCGGTAAACATTGTTTCAACCAGTTTTTGCTGCATTTGAGTGAATGTCAATTTGACACTATATATCCTGAAAATACTCAGAAAGGAAAAAAGTATTAGGTCACCTGCTCAGTGCAGAGACAGAGGTTCAGAGATATGAGGGGAGGGAGAGTTGACGTTCTTTATAAAAACAAGAACCAAGGTACTTGAACAATGCATCACTTTACTTGCCCTCAGAAACGCTGACATTTTTGCAGTGAGAAACAGAACGTCTGCAGACAGCACCTAAATTATCCCCAGATACTTTGGGATTTTTAAGATTCTCTTCAAAAAAATTTGGATCTTAGGTCAAAGTTCTATAGGACACATTGTTACGCAAGAAAGTTAAAATCTTGTATTATCCCAAAGCATAATTCTGCTGAATCTTTCACTGGTTATAGTAACTTTTCCTACAACATTCCTCTGAGGTTTCAGGTTGTATTTCATTTAATGTTTGATTAAATTCTATTTTAATACAAAAGTTAATAAACATCAGAATAGCTGTCAAGGATCTACTACTACAAGTGAATCACTTTGCAGAGTCCTGAGAATCTGTAGGAAACATTTTAAATGAGATGCCTGTGGCCTCACTGCCCAACTGCTGCTAACACTTTAAGTCTTTGTGTTTAGCATTTAACCTTTCTTCTTCTCCCACACTAACTCAACTAAGGTTTATCAATGGGGGTACTAAAGGGTACCATTGGGGGGGGGTCCATCAATGAGGGTATCAGAGTATCAATGGAAGGTTACCAATGGGGGTAATTATAGTGTTACATCAAGTGGTGAATTTATTAAGATTCATAAAATATATATTTGAACCACTTTTCCTTATTATAAAGATTGTGATCAAAACTCTCTAGAAACCTTTTGGGAAAAAATTTCAACATGTGTGTATACCTGCATGCATGCAAAATACACAAAAAATTCATTAGTAGTTCATATCATCTGGGTGGCTTGGAACAAGCATATTTATATATTTTATTAACACTTCCGTCCCAATGGAGGATAGATTTCTCATTAAATTGAAGGTCGGATATAATCAAAATCAGGGATGAAGTGGTACTTGCACAAGTGGCAGGAAAGTCCTCCTTTGGGCATGACACGTTGGGAAGGACAGTAATTCAGCAGATATGGCACATTCTGTATGTGCCACATCTCAGGACGCCTTTACATATGAGCAGGCACACAAACCTCACAATGACTCTTGATTTCAAGTCTCAAGGAAGAGACCCTGGTTTTTTGAAAGAACCCTACAACACACATACAGCTAAATATCTATGTTAAGAACATGTTTCTGTTTTCATGAAGACAGTAATTTGAGAAACATGAGCCCTCCAAGCAACACATCTGCAGGGTGTGCTCTCTGCTTTCCAGGTGCTGGGATATGCACATGTAACTCACATCATTAATTGTAGAAGCAGAAACAGAATAGCTCACACTGACTGAGGGCTTACTATATCCAGAAATGCTGAACGTAATATTCATAAGACACATTTAAGGACATTAATCATCCTAAACAACAGACTAGGAAAGAGGTGGAGCTAGGATTTCAACTCACAGACTGAGTTCTCTGGGTCACACTATTACACCACCTAATTTAAACTGGTTACTCTGTGTTTAAAATATTTTCACCCACTCTCCTCTTTTAGCCATAAAAAATTCATAGTAAATGCTGTGTAATGTTTTCCTGTAGTTACTTTCCAACTGTCCAGCTTCAATATGGAATATTTGTTCCTACACCAGTGATCAATCTGCTACCACTGGTTAATGAAATAACCAACACTTAATTCAAAGTTTCTTTAAAATAAGTATATGTCATGTTTACTGTAAAAACAAAACAAAACAAAAACCCCAATATTAACTACCAAGAAGTTGAAACATTTGTCCAAAACTATCAAACGCTGAGTTGGGTCTCATCGTTTCCCTGACTGATAAAGAACTCTGTACAGCTCTGAAGGCTTAATGAGCTTTATAGAAGGTAAAACATGTGAAATGAGAAGATCTGCGAAGTGCATGGACTGTACCTCCAGGCTTCACCGTCATGCCACACTATGCAGTCATACACGGGGCCAGGGTCACTGTATTTTTTCTCAAAAGAATTTAGCAATTCCACTTGACTCTGAAGCTCCTCCTTGATTAGTTTATTTGCCTAATCAATTAGAAAACAGATTGATATTAGTACCTTTTGGACTTATGAACACTGTATTATTGTATGCAAAGATAGACTGGTAACCTACAATAAAATGTTACACAATGGAAAAATGTAAAGAAATCTGCATCTATGCAATGTGTAGTTAAGGTCAATAAGCAGGTACTAATTAATAAATTAAATATTTACAATTTTTTCTTTAATCAACCTGGCATTCCATCTGCTTTAGGAAACCCTGCATACATATATGTGATAACATGTGGCCAGGACATGTTGGTCACGTATGAGTAACCTATGTAACTCACTTAGAAAAAGATTTCTAAAATAAAATGTCTACACCTTCACTGTTTAAGATTTTTGTATCAGGATCTTCTCTAGCTCACATACAGTATATTTCTTAAGAATCCAAATAAATAAAAACCACGAATCATCTTATCTCTTTATAAATTTTTCTATGTTAAATATAAAGATTTAATAAAGCAAGCTAAACTATATTCAGCTCTGTGGTCATGGGTACAGTGAATACTTTAAAATACATTATACAGAAACTGGATGACAATTGGTATTATTATGTGACCCCCTCCAAAACAAGACTCAAACCTACAATATCAAAATAGATATGTATCCAAATAATTAGGATACTACAGGCTAAAATAAAGCATAAACTGGGAGATATAAAAGCATATAAAAACTGAAATTCAGGCAAATACATTAAACTCCATAAAAAAACATACAAAAGTCACGAATGTGATTCCATTTTCTTTTGTTTTGTTCTAAAGAAAAGGTGCATATGTGCAGTAAAAGAACAGTTCACAAGGGTCAGCAGCAGGCGGTGGAGGTCACCCGGGGACAGCACTGCGAAGGCTTTTCAACTGCTGTGTCGTGCGCTGTGCGGCCCCAACGTGTCGCAGCTGGCAGCATCTTCATAACAGACATTATTTTCACTTTATCAATTCATTTGAAAAACTTAATGGGCAAGGATATGGAGGAAGGATACTGTGATGTATCTCTTGAGGAATATAAACTAGTACAATCACTTTATGACCCATCAAAAAGACATACCCAAGAACATTTAAAATTATGCTGTGTTCAACAGTTAAAAGGTGAAACAAAGCAAGTAGCAATCTGTAAAATGGATAAATAATAGTGTACCCAGGAGAGACTATCACAGAGCAATGAAGATGAATGGCAACACCCCATGACACAGATGGATATCACAACAAGCTCTACATAAAAGATGTTATCTTGCACTATTTCATTTTACAAAATTCAAAAGAAAAAAAAATCAATGCATTCTGTTAGAGCTAGCTGCCTTTGAGGGGAGGAAAAGGAGCAGTAACTAGCAGGACAGGTTCTGGTGGCTTATGTGAGAGAATTCACAACTATACACTTAACAGACTTTCACTTACATATATTATATGCTAACTAAGACATTTTAAAACAGGGAGAAATACATATGCAAATCTCCAGCATAAACAAAAGGGAAACTGGTAAAAATTACTATACTGAGAAGAAAGTTGAGAACAAAGAAAACCTGCCAAAGTTCAGCCTCCTCATTCCTTAAGAGGTCTAAGTAACCTGGCTTTGAGGCAAAGTCTAAATAAAAGCAAGTAGCACCAACTTGGGGTGAGCCGTTGTTGGCAGCATCAAATTCTTCCTGTTTTCTGCAGGCTTCTGCGAGGGCCACTCTGTGAACAGGATCCCAAATTTTTTCCTTTCGCTCTTTCTGCAAAAGCAAAAATACGATTTACAATTAAGCTGACAAATAGTCTGGTAAATCTTGAACAGTCATTTATATGTGGACCCAAAGGTTTAAAAAAATCATTTCTAAGTAAGTTAACAAATGAAGTTATTAACTTCTATGGAAGTTAATAAAGTAACGGATACATTATTAAAAATGACAATTCATTAGAAAAAGATAAAAACAAAACAGATTCAAAACAAGTAGAACAGTTACAAATATTTATACATTGTGTATTGTTATCTTCTTTGTAGCTATTCAGAGTAAAGATAAAGCCATGAGACCTTGTCCAAACAAGAGTAGAGCAAATCTTTTTCAATCAATTAAAGAGAAACTAGCTGTGTCACTATCTAACTATATTGTGTATACATATATTTTTTTCTTTTTCCCTTCCTTCCTTTCCTCAGTAACAGCTTGTCTAATCTTCCAAACAGTTTTTTTCTCAATTTACAGTACCTAGCGTACATTTGGGATCTTATTTTCTCATTCAGTTTCTTGCACTACTGAGACAATCTTACGTTTACACATGCGGGTTTGATTTATTTCACTTATGAGCATGGCATGAGAAATACTACAAAGAATCAACAAATGGAATCTTGCCTTATCAGAAAAAACTTTCGCACAACAAAAGAAATCAACAAAGTGAAAAGATATCCCACAGTGGAGACAAATTATAGCTATTTGCCCCTCACACAAAGGACTTATAACCAGAACATACAAAGAACTAATTAGGTCCCCTAAACTCAAAGACCCAATCCAAAAATGGGCATTTGAGATAAATGTACACTTCTCAGACTAAGAAATACAAAGGGCAAATAAATACATGAAAAACTGTTCAACATCACTGCTTATATGAGATGCAAATTAAAATAACACTGAGATTCCATCTCACCCTCAAAATAATGGCTATCATCAAAAAATCAACCAATAACAAATGTTGGCAGGGCTGTTGGAGAAAAAGGAACCCTTGTTCACAGTTGGTGGGAGTTTAGACTGGAACAACCACTGTGGAAATCAGTGCGGAGATTCCTTAAAAAGTGAAGAGCAGAGGTCCGAATCAATCCAACTATTCCCGTTCTTGGAAGTCAGTGTGGAGATTCCTTAAAAAGCTAGGATCAGAGGTCCCATTTAATCCAGCTATTCCCCTTCTGGGAACTCCCAGAAGAATTAAAAAAAATCACACCACAGTGACATATGTGCACCCATGTTTACAGCAGCACAATTTGTAATAACTACATCTTGGAAACAACCCAAATGCCCATCGACTGAGGAATGGAAAAAAAAAGGTATGTTATTTTTATGTAATAAGAGTACTACTCAGCCATAAAGAAGGACAAACTCAAGGTTTTTACAGGTAAATGAATGTAATTCAAGATCATACAAAGATCATACAACTAGGTTTTAAGAGAACAAATTTGCCCAAACACACCAAAATGTAATTTTATAATCCTATCCTCCAATTTAAATCCTCTCCTTCTTCAACAATTTAGAGTCATATCAAAAAACTGAGTCTGAATTCCCACTCCTTTAAAGTAAGAAATGACAGCCTCTCAGGCCCATATGACCCTGGCAAGTGTGGCAAGGCAGGTGCGGGCAGAGGGCTGACGGCAGCCACACCGATGGCGGGGGCTTCCCGGGTCCGTCCTCCCTGGCTTGTCCTCCCAGGCCCTTGCATTAGACAGCACTATCTTACTGAAACTGGCCTTAACCTTTGTCTCCAGCATCTTTAACCTGCAGCACCTCCCAATTGCAGAGTCTGCCAGTTAAAAGTACCCTTTCCAGAAAAATAACTGACTTGGTGAAGCTAACGGAAGGGTTCACTTTAACTAACCACTTTATATTTGTATATTAATTTATACTTCATCAAAATGACTAGATTTAACATAAAGTACCACGATATCCCTGAATTTCAGCCTAAAACAAAACTGTATTCAATCAAAGTTCAATCAAAGCATTAGAGGAACTTCTAGTTCACAGATCCGGTGCGAAGCATGTAACAGTGCTGTGATATGATAATACTGGCGACAAGCCTTTCTCATCAGGACCATCTCCAAGGATTACCCTTGTTTTACAGCTGAAATTCTGGGCTGGTATTAGGTAGTCAGGTCACAGCGGTCTTTTAAACTGGCACTGTCCAGTGCGGCAGGCACTAGCAACATGCTGCTATTTAAATTCTGAAATATTACATAAAATGAATTCCTCATTTTATTTATTTAAAATGAATTCCTCATTTGTCTGGGAATTCCCAATTCCCCAGACAAACTAGTCAAATTTCAAGTCTCACTAGTCACTAGCGGCTCGCTGATGGACAGAGCAGAAACTGAGCTCTTCAAACATTTTCCTCATCATAGGAAGTCCCAAGGAACAGCTCTGCTTCAAAGCAGGCCCCCACCACCCTGCAGCTCCTTCCCTCTCAGACCTGTGTTTCTCATACCTATACTGTAGACTGCAGGTGTGATTAACCCTTTCCTGAATATTGAATAACTAACTGGAAGTAAAAAGGCTAGCAAACAGTAAGAAAAATAAGGCAAATTATGGAAACCACAGAAACAGAAATAACTAAAGAGGTCTGGACTTTGAGTCAACTGTCTTTAATCTTTTCAACTAAAAACGTCCCCAAAAAATCCATTGAAATCTGTCCTGCATCTCCCAGAAAAACATAAATACACAAAAATTTGAAGTAATTTCAGTGTATCCATGTTCCTTTATTCTATCCATGCATCCAAGATTAAAAATGATACTTTAGCTGGGGAATTAGCTCAGTGGCTCAAGTGCTTGCCTGCTAAGCACAAGGTCATGAGTTCAAGGCAAACAAACAAACAAAAACCCCAATACTTTAAGTGGATAATATTCCACCAAACAGAACCTTTACAGAGTCATTTTTCAAAAGCTACACAGCTTCCCCACTCCTCTCAGTAAGAACAGAATTAATGAAAATTTTTTTTCCCTTTGGTAGGAATAAAATCTGAGAAAGATACATACGTCATCCATACTAGGTTCTACATTACCTGTATCCTTTCCTTGAGAGCTTTGGGATAGAAATCATAGCCATTTTTTATGCCAATGTGATATTTGCCTGAAGGATTTGTCCAGCTTCCAGGAATCTATAGAAAAAAAAATTGTTCATTCACTAAGTGCTTCCCAATGCCAATAACACACCATGAGGGAAGATGTGTTTCAAATCTACGTTTAGACAGCACTCGTTGGGTAAGCAAGCTAATACATTAGAGAAAAATTCTTAATATTCTAAGCAGCCACTTAATATCTCTATGGCTTTTTTTCACATCCAGAAATAAGCTGTCTCCACCATAATTTCTTTCATTTACACAATACTTCAACAAATGTTTTTAAAATACACTACTTCATTAAACACAAAGATTATTACTAGTGGTTAAACATTGCTGACACCTGATGTCTTCCTTTATCACAGTTACAGTACATCAAATAGTGGGGAGGAGAGCAATTTATAGAACCTTCTGCACTCTTAGATTTCCTGTTAAGAAAAATAGTATCATTCTTCTCTACAGCACCACAAGGATAATGCATAGACAGTAAAAAAGTGCTCTTTCAGTCCTATGAAAAAACTGTAAAACCACCTTAAACATAAAAAAATCGACTGTACATTTTTCGACTATCTCATGGTCAACACATAAAGCTTTTGACTCCACACAACAGGGAGGCCAAAAGCTACAACCTAGTTCAATCAAGAAGACAGACAAATATTCAATGCAAAGGCATGGGATATAAAGTCAGACAAATGTGGCTGAGAATCTATACTCTTAGCACTACCTCAGCTTGGGGAGCAGGGACCACAGGCTTATTTTGTCTCTTGTACAAGAAAGAAAAGATTCCTTACTTCACGACTATTACGAATCACAAAATGCACCAACCAACCTGAAATGTAGATTATTCAGACTTTTTGTTATCACAGGACCCAACTATGAAAACTAGCTTTTAAATGTGTACGAGTTACAAGGTTGGACTATGAACCACCCAAAATGGGCTGGTTCATGGATCCTCACTTGTGCAGGATCTTTAGTCCAATTCATTTACGTGTCATTCATCCAATTATCTCGCCGGTAGAAAACTTTTGGGTGAAATGTTCTCACAATTTGTTTTAAATATGTGAAAACAATCATTAAAGGCCTGTACGTCACTAATTATTTCTAAATCAACTAGATGTCTACGGAAGTAAAACTGCAAATACATTGACCTATAAGCCAATACTTTTTATTCGCAACTTATCAACTTTCTTTAGAGAACATTCTTTAATATTCTGACACCAAGCCTGTCACATAACAAAGACAATAAAAAAAAGTGCTGCAATAACAACAAATAAAGTAGTCACTGGCCAGCATCACTAGTATCTCACTACACACATGTCACCCGCCTTGGCTAGTGGCATATATCACCATGAAAACAATACAATAGATACAATACAAACAGACGTAATTCATATTTAATTATGAGAAAAAAGTCTGCAGGGTCCATGGAATTAGATATCTCAAATTACAAAAAATCACACATTTTGCTTAATTTGAAGGCAAAATAGTTACAAAATTAGTCACATACACACACAAAATTAGAGAATATATTATAGTCATGATTATGCCATGTAACCTTAGCCAAGTTAGAATAAAACAAACTTTCTAAGGCAATTATGGAATATGTTATTTTATATACTGGCATATTCTACATAATTGAAATTATTTTTTGGTCCCTTTAGGAACCAAAGCTTGCATTTTGACCATTTTAAACTGACATCTTTAAAATGGTTCAAATTACCTAGCTGCCACAACGCGTAAGACTGATTTTCATGACATACCTAATTTCCTTAATTGGTAATTATACCTCACCCCTCTGGTTCTCTCAGAGATGGTACCTAATGGAGCATCTTTCTGAATGGGCACAGTGTTATCACCAGTGCTACTGTAGGATGCAGCAAATCCTCCTCGAGGTTTTTTGGCTCGAATGGTGTCAGCCTTGCCAGCTCCTGGCACATGCACACCGTCTTCTCTGCTGCTGCTGCATCTCAATACTGTGCTAGATCTGCCACACCACCTGGTATGCCTACACTACCCTTGGTTTCTAAATTTCAGGCCAGCTATTGAGGATTGAAAAAATAACTTTAACTTAACTGTAATAAGATCCTTTCTAAAATGCTACTAAAATTAGAATAAGGGATGGAGGAAATCACCCAAAAACCAAACAGGTAAAGAGAATAGAAAACGAAACTTGAGAACATGGACACAATTTGAAAGTTGCAAAGTACAAAGAAGAAACTGAAAATCAGTGGGGATATTTTGAAGTATTAATACACAGTGTCCGGACACTGACTGGGTCTTTTTATAGAAAAAAACAAGACTACTATTTCAAATTGAGAATACATTTGATTTCTGTCAAACTCTATAATAAATCTGAACAGAATAACTGAAACTTTTTAGACATATAGGAGAATGCCTTCATGATAATGAGGTCATGAATTTAACAGATATTCTGAAGTAAAAAACATTCAATTGGATATCGAAATGTCCATTCATCAGGATACATGACGCAGGATGTGAAAATACAAGTAGAAAATGGAAGAAGACACACCTGCAACACACAAAATGAAAGGGTGGGTAAACAATGAATAAAGAAAGCCAACAGGTTAGTGCAAAACAACAAACAATTCAGCAGCATAAACAAAATTAATAAACAAAAACACCTCAAAAAAACCAAAGGCAAATGAACTTTAATCTCCACATAAGAGAAAGCTGAAAAGGCTGAGTGTATGAAAAGGTACCCAGTCTCATTAGTAATCAAGAAAATGCAAATTAAAAGCAAAATGTGATAATCTAGATTCCAGCACATTTTAAAAATTAAGAATCTAAAAATGCTAAGTGTTTGAAGGGTAAAACTGTTCAGCATGACCTAGTGACCTTGTATCTACATGACTCAGTAATTCCACTCCTAGACCAAAGTGTCTCTGTCTCTCTCTCTCTCTCTCTCTCACACACACACGATACATGTATCTGAAATAGATGGTATACATGCACATATAGATTTGATGTATAATAATATTATGATGTTCTTTAAAATAACATTACCTCACAATGAAACCTACCACCAAAATAATCATACAGCAATAAAGAGCAATAACTTCAAATACTGTACTGTTTTGGTGCCTGCCTAAGCAAGAGTCTGGGATGATAGTAATTGCTATGGTTAATACACTGTGTCAACCTGCAAGTCTATAAGTTTAAGTAACTAACAGCTTAACATCCTGGGGTGGAGACTGGTCCCTTATCTCTCTAGGACACTGTCCACTGTGTCAATTTGAGATCAGAAGTTTTAAGTGATTCCACAGAGGGCCAGGGTCCTTACTTTGTAAACAACCTCAGCCTGAGCAAGAGGAGGGCACAGAGATGGTGTAATCACCGGAGTGCTACAATCACCCCACAACGGAGGTGCATGGGAGGGAAAGAGGTGAGCTCCCCGCTTTTTGCCCTTTTGTTCTTGTGGCTTTTGGTATTTGCCACAGGCGCCATAAATAGCTCCCCTCAGTCACGAAGCCCTGCCTTGGTGCCAGTTGAGTATGGACTGAAATCTCCACAAACTTTAAGCTACATAAACCTTTCCTTCCTTCATTTTTGGGGATCAGGTATTTTGCCTCAGCAATGAAAGAAAAGTAATTAAGATAGACACCTAAGGAAAATATCTGAAGTAAAATATTAGGTTTATGGAAAGTGAAAAGGAAGAAAGTGTAGAAAAAAGGGAGAAAGAGAAAGTGAGAAAAAGAAAAATGAGAAAGGGAAAGGATGGGGAAGGGAAAGCAGAAGAGGAAGCAAATAAAGGAGAATGGAAAGAAAAGCAAGGCAAGTCAACACAAGAGGAAGAGGAAGCTAGAAACAGTGAAAAAGAAGAAAGTTTAAGATAATACTCTTAGAGATACAATGTTAGATACATGATACAAAAAAATGCTCTAAATGAATAGACTTTTGCAATTAGGAATAGGCAAAGTTAAACAGAAAGGAAGGAAAACGATAGAAGCAAAGTTTCAGAAAGGGAGAGGGGAAGCAGGTTTGAAGGGAAGGGAAAGGGATGGGGAAAAAAAGAGAATCAAAATATATTATGAACAAGTAAAATCTGCTATGACGAATGTGAACATTATGTATGTCAAAAGAATACCAACAAAATTATTTTTTAATAAAGTTTTAAAAATAGACAAAATTTAATAAAATTCATACACAAGTTAAACAATAATGTTGAGAAAATATTTGAAGTCTTTCAGGAAAGAAAAAAACCCAAGTAGTTTTCAGGGTGCAAAATCACAAAATTATTCAAGAGACAATCTAAGAAAATCTTTTGGAAATAAAAGACCTGAGAACTAAATCTTAATTTTACGATATCTAAAACTAGAACAAATTGGCAAATAAAAAGTATTTGTAAAAAAAAAAAGTATTTAAAACTTCAAAGACAATTTAATGTATCAAAGATTAAGCCTGGTTAAGGTGAACTCAGCAGGGGACAGATCAAACAGGGTACTTTTCTTCTTGGAAACCTTATAAAATACACGCCTTGGGCCAAAGGTATAGTTTGGTGGCACAGCACCTTCCTGGCAAGCACAAAGTTCTAAGTGTAATTCCTGGCACCAAAAAACAAAACACAAAACAAAACCTATCTTAAAATGATGCAGTCATACTGAAAAGAATTAAAATTAAAAACTACATTAGCCAGGGATCTAGTTCAGTGGCATAAGCGCCTGCCTGACAAGTGTGAAGTCACGAGTTCAATCCCTGGTACCGCAAACAAACAAACAAAAACTACTTTATAGTGATGGGTTAAAAATACCTGGCAACAGAGCTAAAGAAATCTGCTATTGAGGAGAGAAAATCTTATCAATGTTTTGATCTTATTAAATAAGGACTCACATGGAACATATTCTACCTTTGCGCACTAGTGACATCAGCACAGGGGGTTTATTTAAAGTATGGGTTACTATAGCTATCTAAAAATAAATGACTAAGAATACCCAAGAATTTATATGGTTCTAAATCTGTATGTTCCCTAGTTTCTCACAGTAACTTAATTCTCCCCAAACTAATTCTGCTTATTGGCTTAAAAGATAGGCTATCAAATCACAGTCAAATTCTTGCCATCTTCCATACTCATTAGCTAATATTTCATGAATTGTTCTATGCTTCTTTGGCTATCATTATTGTGATGGCTTGTGTCCAGATGTCCCCAAAGCCTAACACGGTTATAGGCACAGCTTTTAAAGGTGGCTGGATCTCGAGTATGTGACACTGGAATTGATTAATGGTGCAATGCCAGGATCAAGGGCACCAGGATTATGGATCTGAGTGTTACCAGCCCTAAGTAGCCTGAGTAAGTAAGATATGTAGGGGATAGAAAGAGCTGTTATTCCCTGTTGCTTTGCCACTTTCTGCCTGCTGTGAACGGTTTCTCTTCTGTGACACCTGTCTGACGACATGCCCCCCTGCCTTAGAACCAGCTGTTTATGTTTATTAACACTGAGCTACACCCCTAGTCCTTTTGTAATTCTTGTTTTTAGCTTTTCCAAGTCTTTCTACCAAAGACATCAGAAAAAAACAACACCAGTCACTTAAGTCAGTAACTATTATGACCTAAATATTTCTTCACGGTCAAGCTCATTGAGAAAATTATGATGCCACAGGAAATAATAAAGTTAAAATCGTATTTGGTTACTTTCTCCAACTTTCTATTCAAAACTTAAAACAGAATTTGCCAGCCTCATTAAAAAATCTTAATCCTAAGTACTTTACTAAACAATAAAACAATAGCTTCTTCTAAGATCACCCTAATGACCTACATCTTCTGGTATTTATGGTCTTATGTAGTCCCCTCCCCTGAAGTGGGTGGCACATTTAGTGACTCTCTTCCAATGAATATAATGAAGTGATGGGCTGTCACTTCCAGGATTCTTTTGTAAGTGATGGGTTAAGATTATTTTGTAAAAAGACTGTAACTTTCATCTTGGACACGCTCACTGGGATCCACAGATTACAGGATCACTCAGGAAAATGGAAACAGGACCTTAGAGAGGACCCTGTGGCAGAGAACCAAGCCCTACCTATAACCTTTGAGTAAGGCTGCTGCGATGGTCAACAGTGTGTAATTGCACGAGAAATTCATAACTGGAAGCACCTGAACCGCACTCCGATTTCTGACTCACAGAAACTGGGATGTAATGACTACTTGTCACTTTACACCACCAGAGCCTGGGGTATTTGTTATGCAGCAATAGGGTAATGATGACCCTGTTGCGAAATGTAAGCTAAAACATCAGACGCTTTGAGATAACAGTAAAAAAAAAAAGAAAAAGAAAAGAAAAGACAGAAATTAGGTAAAAGCTCCAACCTTAAGCACTCTTCCTGAAAGGCCAATAATTTCACCATCTTTTGGCTCTACTTCTGTAGCAGTATTCACATCGCCACTTCCTGTTGTATCAATGATATCAATGATTTTTGGTTTTCCATCAGTTGTAACCTGAAAATTAAAGCAAAACATAAATTGTAGCTATCAAGCTTTATCATTAAAAGAAAGCAATGCATACCAATATGTGTGTATGTGTACTGCATAAAACTTCCTACAAAATTCAACAAGAAAATTGGACTATTTCAACCCAAAAAACTAACAAACACTAGCAAATTTGAGTCATGGAAATAACACAGAATCCTTCAAGTAATTTCATATATTCATCTAACGAACAATTATATTCTATTTAAGGTATCAAGGATACATTAGTGATCAGCACACAACAGATCATACAGTGGGGAAAATTAAGCATGGCAGGGAAACAGGTGACACGAGCTTTCAATTTTAACCTTGCTGGTCAAGGAAGGCCTTAATGAGAAGGCAGCACTGGAGAAAAGATCTGAAGGTGAGCTCTGGGCTGGCTAAGTACAAAACTTTAGGAGATGTGTTTAGTGTACTTCATTACTGGATGCCACACTAGCACTTCACATTTACCAGGTCCCAATTTCAAACCTAATAATGTCCCCCAGTGAGTTTTCCGGGCTTTGCTGTCTCAAGAGTTACCATACAGCCAAAAGCTCAAGCCAGACACTGAAGTACTTCTCTGACTCTAGCTATATCCGGTAGCAGAGTTATCAGGAAATCCTGATAGTTATTTCTCTAAAAGGAAGCTCAAATCTACCTTCTCTGATTTTCACTAGCACTACTTCAGCCTTTTAAACTCCGGCATCCCTTGCTTTCACAGTGCGAGTCACCTCCTTGGAAGTGTTCCAGAGTACACTGTTGGCCCCTATGAAATGAACTATCAAAATAAGCTGCAGTGATCGGTCTTCTGTAAGCTCTTCAGTGAACTCAAAGAGCACTCAAAATATAAAGACCCTGCGAAGCCTGAGCCCTAGGCACTCCTGACTCTAAAGCACACTCATCTCCTTCCAATTCCTGGACCACCCTGAACTTCTTCCTGCCTCTTGACTTTCTGCACTAGGTCCTTCTGTCTGGAACTGTCGACCCTCCAATTGCTTCCCAGGCTTCAATCTTCTACATCAACTTTCCAGTAAAGCAGCACTCCCTCAGAAAGCCCTCCCCAGTGACTTCTTTCAAGTGGCCGCCGTCTGAGACTGGATTATTCTTTCACACTGTACCTTGCTTCCTTCACAGAACATAATTCAAGTTGTAAATATATAGTTTGGTGATTTTCATCAGTTTCTTCTATTAGAATGTAAGCTCTGAAGCGCCTGCCTGGCAAGCGTGAGATAGCAAGTTCGATCCCTGGTACCCAAAAACAACAACAACAAAAACCACAAAAAAAAAATATATAAGCTCTGTAAAAACACAACTATGTTTTATTCACCAACGTACATCCAACACAAAACAGTGCTTTCTAAGCACTCAATAAACATTTAAAAATTACGGAGTGCACCACACTAATTACTTGGTGTCAACTCTAACTGTGGTAAAGTATGGCTTCTTGCCAGGCAGATTTTTATTTGAGCCATCACAGGTCTGCTATGGGAAACAGTAGTACAGTATCTTCATACTCTGCGTGGGAAAAACAATTTCTGGACTCTTTCTGGTCTAGCTTTGCAAAGAGAATATGCTACATTCGAGATATGTGTATAAAGCTGGCAAGCAGGATTTGGACACGGACACTGTCAGGAAAAGGAGGACTACTTTCAAGAAATGGATATGTAACAAAAAAAGCCTTCCGAATCTGTGTGGCCTGGAGAACTCAGCTTTTGAGACAAGCTCAAAGTTCCCTCCTGAGTGTCCCTCCCCACCACCAAGCCTTTCCCTGAAGTGCAGGTAAACAGCTCTGCAGCTGAGACAGGCCCAGGAAACAGACACAACTCACTAGGCAGAGAAACAAAGCACAACTTTTTCTCTTCAAAGCAAAACAAGGTGTGGTGGGTGGACCTCAAACCTTACTCCCATCAAGTACCCGCAGAACAAGTGGGAGCCTGAGAGGCTGAGGGGACCAGAAAGGCCTCTGGGACAGCAGTTCATTTGGTGAATGGTAATTCTTCAGTTACCTGTTTACTTCTAGCAATTTATACTTTGAATAAGAATTCTGAAAAACACAAAGGCTCAAAATTGTAATAAAAAACACTGAAATTATACCAAGATCTGATAAAATTATGGTAAAATTAATCACATACTGATTTTGAAAAAGATAGGCTAAGTAGTACCTCAACTAATTTGAAAAACATAGCAAAGAAAAACAGAAAATCTACCAAATTTTTAAAAAGGGAAACAAAAAGTTAGTACTACCTAATTAAAACTAGGCTATATATTAATGTAATTTATTTTAAAATATATTCTAAAATATGTAATATGAAAGGTACACAGTGGCCTATCTTCATCTTGTTCAAAGAGTAAACAACTTCGAAGACTTAAAATCAGTAATAACAAGAGATTACTAATAAGTCAGACACCAGTTCTTCTCATTAAAACCCTCATTATCTGTATTTAACCAAAGGGAAAAAGCCTAAGGAGATTTAGTGGCTTATTAACCATCCACTATTTCCACCAGCTTTACTTAAATCGCTCCACTCATACTCTATTACATATATATTCTTGTAAGAAATTTGTGTATATGCAATTTTTCTATCTATGCACTATTTGTTTTTTGGCACTGGGAATCGAACTCAGGACCTTGTGCTTGCCAGGCAGATACTGTGCTCCAGAGCTGTGTCTCCAGCCCTACTCATGTATTTCTTACTTTAACAGTAAAGGTAACTACTCCACTGGCAATACAGGTGGTGCTGGAGATTCAATCCAATGGCAAACAGCACTGCGCTCCACCTCAGCTCAGTGGAGGTTAAAAAAAAAAAAAAAAAGACAACAAAATTTAGGATTAGAAAGAAGGCATGTTTTAAAAAGACAAAGCATGAGCAAATTCAGCAATGGAGCTTTGGAAGAAAGAGGAAACTGAACTGCTAACGCTGGAATTACATCCTTCAGCATTGTACAGGGAAATTACAGCAGTGCTATGGTAATAAAGCCCTATGTCCCAGGATGGGGGGCTGAGAAACGGGCTGTGTTGCCCACGTCAACAAACAGGCTAAAGGTTTTCACAAAACATCAAGAATGAAAGTTACTTTAGATATCCATTGTAAATGCTATGGTAGAGGAAATGAGGGTTGGGAGCCATTTACCAAACATTTTAAGAGAGGACCAGAGTACTAAGGGAGAAGTTTGCCAAATACCCTAAGTAAAACAATGGGATATGCATATTTACTTGAAACTTCAGAAGACACTGAAGATACTCTCTTAAGCAAGACATGATTTTGTAAGCAAATACTATTCAGTGATTTTTATTGTGAGAGCATATAATCTTTGCTTCCAGAAAGTTTATTATTAGTTGAGAAGATAGATGAATAGAGATAATTATAATACAAGGCAGTTAATAATTGAGGTTAAGGACAGTATGAAAACATACAAGAACACAAAACCCAGCTTTCTGGAATGAGGGAAAGCCAACTCAAAGAGAAGGAATAAAATTAAATTAGTAGCCAATTATACACACCATTACTCATTGTTCTCTATTACATTTCCATAGAAATAAAGATACATTTTTATAGGATTACTTGTATCCTCCTGCCCCAATCCTTTTATTCTCCACTGGGAAATTATATTCCTTGATGACACATATGTACACATGTTTTCCATATAATCAAAATATTTAGCATTACAAGTAAATTTCACCCAAAATGAATGGAGGAGGCGCCAATGATTGAATGTCTTGCCCGTTCTAAATAAGCACTCTACCACTGCCTGAGCTACATCCCTGGCCTTACACAAAAAATTCTGACATATGCTTTGTAAGAATCTTAACTAAACCAGGAAAAAGGTAAACAAAGGGAAACAGTAAAATGAAACATTTAAAAATTTCAAGTTAGCGAGAGATGAACTTGCTATGAGCGCAGAGAGAAAAAGAACACTTAGTACGAATTCAGCCTCACTCATCTTTGAAGCTAAAAGCGCTAACCCTAAGGCATGGCATACACAGGCAAATACTTGGGGAGGGGGATGCTGAATTTAATCAGTGCATTTCTCAAGAGCTAAGGTGGGGGGGTCAATACCTAGTCGAGTCTTCAAAGAATGAAGCAAGAGTTTGTAGTGATTGTAGATTAAACACCACATGCAAAGGTGTGTGCTGGGAAAAGACCTGCTACATCTGCACGAGGAGAGGAGGAAGATGTTAAGGGGAAGCACAGGGTCTGGACAGTTAGGACAACAGGCAGAGATGGTGGAATGGACACTACACATGTCAGGGAGACTGCAACTGAATGATGAAGAGTCTCAAATACACAGCACAAATCTTTGGATTTTTTTTCTCAAAATCAACTGCAATCCCAAACTGCTTTTGTTTTGAACAAGGATGCACTATGACGATTTTTTTTTTTTTTTTTTAAAGGAAAATGAGTTTGGCAATGTGAAGCATGGATCAAAGGGAAGCAAGCCTGGTGGCCAGAGGAGGCCTACTGACAGGCCCAAATTCCACCTGGTGGGTGGAATCTGACGGGTCTGGCTCTCACTGGTCCTCATCTTGCCACCAGTCCCTGTAACATGACCAGTGTGCAGGGCTGGCCCAATGTCAGGCAGGTGCCTGTGTATCTGCTGAGGAAATATTTAACTATTTATGTAATCACTACTGTAATTCCAAATATTGAGTTCAATCATCCAAGTATTGTAATCCTCTTTCTAGTTTTCCTCACAATCCAAAGTTATATTTGTAATTCCATTGAGATTCTTATTGGAATCCCAGCAAGTTAATTCCAATATACTACCACCAATGCAACCCCCACAGCAAAAGTAGACACCAAGACATGTTCCAAGTTAAGGGCAGCCAAGGGATCCTAAATCCAATCCCCATGAGAACATGCAGACAAAGGCCTTGATCCTATGCCTCCCCCAGAATTTAATATCTTGTGAAGAAGTGAGGTGGCTCAGGGATGAGTGACAGTGAGGATGGTGGGAATTATACAGAGTAACTTGAACTAGCTGGCCAGGTGGGAGAAAGGCATCTCTGTAAATTGCAGAGATAAAGATATGCAGAAGATCAATTCACATAATCTAATTAAGGCAGCAAATGAATTGTTTTGGGAGGCTGTGGCTTTGGTTTTTGATATATGTAAACTCTTGTGCACTGGGGAGTCATAGCCTCTTGACCTTGAGGCTGGTACCCAGTTGACATTCCCAGAACTATTAGCTCTAACATCCCACTGTGCTCATATCCCTTACACAGAGAACACTATTCAGGGAGACAGGACTGTTTGTTGGCTTTAGAGATTACATACCAGCACCTTACTAGCCTTATTTGCAATACTTAGAGCCAATTGAAGAGAGAAGGAAATACCATAGCCAACTCTCTACATATCAGTATAATAAAATAAGTCTCCAAAATAATCAAAGGTGCAGCAATTGTTTTGCATTCAAGGGGAGTCACTGGAGTGGTCCCACAATCATTACTCCTCATGCTGTCCACTTGTGACTTTCAATGTGCCCAGTTATTATCACAAAAGAGAACTTGGCCAGAGAAAGTCAGCGACCCACGGTGTCCTTCCTGGTTTGCACTTGTGCCCCCAGCTCTTTTTACTCAAAGCCTAGCTGGCTTCTAAATGACCAGTTCAGCTTCCTCTTCCCTCTGCCGCATTCTTTCCTTCCCTTGTATTTCCATCCTCCTTCTTTACCTTAATGATGTATACACAGATCTGCAAAATAAACTTGTCAAAGCCTAGTGGAAATAAAGGCTTGTAAATTCATTTATTTGCAGGTCATCATTCTGAATTTCCTTTAAGTGGCTATGATTAGGTCAATATTGCAGTAATGCTTTCTACATTTGAATATTTTGCTTAAATGTTTATGTTATTACATGCAAATATCAAACACATATTTCTACTAAGTTATAGTTGGTGTGTGCAGATTAAGCATTAACTCCTATTGAATACATTTACTTTTAAAAATTAGTGTTTTTTTTTTTCTTGAGCACTTTAAAAATCAATCTTACCAATTTTCATAGCAACACAGTGGGGTGAATATTATTGTTAACTTTACAGGGAGTAACAGAACAATCTGATAAGCAGATCTGGAAATTCTACAGATTTCTACTAAGCAGCACAGCTCCAAATTTTTCTTGATCCTCTCATTATGCTGACAAAAGAACCAATGAACCACTAACTCAGCTGTTCTCCTCCCACTTATCTCTACAAAAAGTAAATAAATACACACCACAGCAGAATAGGAAGCATCACTACTCTATAATAAAGTCTCAGTGAAGTGCAGTGGTCACTGTTTTAAGACTGCAGTGTTATAAATTTATAAGTGAACAAGAATCAACTACAGTTAAGTAGAAGAAACTCATCACCTGCTCCTCTTTTAAAAGGTAGAAGCTGTCAGGTAAGGCTACCCTCAGGTGTGCTGCACGGCAGAGAAGTGCCAAAGAACACCACTGGGCAAGACCCCAGAGAAGATTACATACAGTGGCCAGACTGCTTCCTTTTTCCCCACAGAATTAATTTCTAACCTCCAAAACGCCATTTCAGTTATCAGAGGGCATAATAAAGGATCCAGAAGGAAAGGAACGTCGTGGGGGGATTAAACACCATGGTTTCACGTACAAGGAGGCCAAGATACACAGATGAAGGGACTACTGATGAAGTCATCAGCACACAATAAGGTCACTCAAGGAAGACTTTGGGGTATGGATCTTGAACGAGGGCTATCTTCTGCTTATTAGTGGAGTTCTGTAAAATGCCAAATTTGCAAAATTTAAAGTTTCAAGACAGAATGCTTTTAACAGACATTCAAAAAAAAAAAGTTACCTCTCCATATTGTTCCTTGATCTAAAGATTTTTAAAGTTCCCTAGCAAAACAATTTTCAAAAACCACAACTAAAGTGTGTTCGCTCATGTTTGGGGGTTTAAAAAATGAGCATTTCTTAAGGCCTGAAAAGTTCACCAAAATCAAGGAGAAAACTGACTTCTCATGTCAACGACTAAAGCTGGAGATTCAATGACACTGAACAAGTAACACTGCAGAACGCTTAAAAATAGAAACGACAAAACTATCAGAAGAAACAAATCCGGAAGTGGGCTGAGTTATCTTCTGGAAACCCAGCTCGGGAGTTGCAAAGATAGACGACTCTTTCCAAAAGCAAATCGCCAGAACCCCAACAATAACAATTAAGTTCTACTAGCTCTTTCGCCCCACGTGTCCTACCCCGCTCCCCATCATAAACACTGAAACACATCAGGCGAGGACCGGTGCCCCAGACGCCCGGGACCTGCAGAGGGGCGGCGTGGTCGGGAGGCCCCCGACCTCAGCGCCTAGGCCGGGGGTTCCCCGGGCCCCCGCGCCGGCCACGCCGCTTTTGTCTGGGCCCGGCACTCGGCCCAGCCCGGGCCCCGCGTCCCCTCGCGGACGCCGGTCCTCCCGCCCCGACCGGGTCAGCCGCAGCCAGGGCTCCGGCCTGCGGGCGCCGGGTGCGTCCCGCCCGCGTCGCCGCCACCCGCGCCCCGGCCCTCGGGGCCGCCTCACCTGCATCCCAGGAGCCCCGGGGTCGACCCCGGTGTCCAGGACAGCGACGAGCACCCCCCGCCCGTCATACTCCGGGTAGCGGCAAAGGAACGAGGCGGCCCCGGTCTCCTTCTTGGGCAGGAGACCATGGAAAGGGAAGGGCTCCTCGGTCGCGGCGGTGGCCATGGACGCAGGGCGGAGGACGGACGAGGAAGAGGCAAACTGCCAGGCTGAGCGCGGACAAGCGGCGCGAGGACACCAGGGCGGCCGCGGGCCAGAGGCGGGGGCGAGGGGCGGAGCCTGAAGCCACCCGCCAATCCTTGACCGGCAGAGTGAGACAGCCAATCACGCACCGCTACGTCAGCTAACGGCGCCGCTCCCCGGAGCTAAACCCCGGAGTTGCCGCGGCTGCAGCGCAGTGGGCGGAGTCTGAGCCCGGCTATGGAGGCGGTGGCTCGGCAGCTGGGTTTCTCTTAAAGAGAGCCGCGTTTGGGCTGCTAGTAAGTAGCAGACTGCCGGCCTTCGAGCAAAACGTTCTGAGGTTCTGGCCAGAATTATGAGAAACGAGAAAAGGAGAAAGAAACGAGCCTCGTGTCAGGAGTAGCAGCGGCCCCACGGCCCGGCGAAGCACAGTTTCCGAGCTCGAGGTCGTGAGGGAAACTGGCGCCGCGGCCGAGCGAGGGAGGAGCTGCTCGCGCGTCCCGGGCCCTGGGTTTTGAGAGAGGGGCCCAAGTGTCGCGGTGAAGGTTTTGCTCGGGTCGTGGCGCCCCGAGGGCCGGGGGTGCGGTGTGGAGAGGCACCGGTTTGGGGTTCAGTTCACAGGAGGTGGTTTGCGGGCCCCGCAGCCTGCCCTGCAGCCCGTGACTGAGCGCGGCTCCTGCCCCCCTCGCTTACCCGTGGCAGCCGGGATTTCTGAAGAACGTTTTTTTATGGATTGAAGTCCCCAATTGCCCTTTAGGGATGTCCACTCAATTATCGAGCCGTAAGTTGCAGCTTTTCAGTTTTGGATCGGCAGTAACGGCGCCAAGTGGCTTTCATGGTCTGCGTTGTTCATCCAGGGTAATTAATCTTCGCTTTCTGTGAGGGTGTGCCTGCCACAAACCCCTTCGGCAGTCTGTTACAGGCAGTGATTTTTGGACTCGTACAATGAACTGTCAGAGCCTTTTTTTAAAAAAAAAATGTTTACTACGAAATCTATAGGATTGCAAAGGAAACTTTGCTGAAACACAATTATCAGAAATATTAAAACCAGTTTTGTTATATTGCGCTAGCTTTGCATGTGTGAACATGTGTGCTGCCTTAGCACTGAAGGAGCTAGCACCAAGTCTAATACAGTACTGTCGTTTCAAAATTTGAGGTGCACATAAATGATGTTTTCAGATGTATGTAACACGAATAAACTGATTTTTACTGGTGACAGCCTAATATTAACTGCTAATACTACTCTGGTTAATACCTACATCTATAAATAAATAAATGGAAAAGTAGGTGAATATCAAGATGTAATTTTTTTCCAACACAGGTTTTTGAACCACTGAGTTCTATCCAGACTCCAAGTTAAGAAACCCTATATATGTATGTCAATTTCCAAGCCACAAGATTTAGAAAATCCTCCATGGATTTTGAAATATTACTCTAATGGCCATGTGGAGGTTTTTGCTGGTTCCGTGACCATTTCTTTATTCCATAAGGTTACAGATGCATGTTCTTTTTAGTGGGAAAGAGTACAAAAGTTAGTGTTTTCTTTCTTCTTCCCAGCTGTGCTTACATTACCTCTAGAAAAGAATTTTCAATTACTTATACAGGAAGAAGAGAATGATGAACTCAGAAGACATTCAGTACAGAGCCTATAGTGACAGACTGATATTTTCAAATGAACCATATAGTTATTTTACACCAGAGGAAACAAATGGATGAATTGACTGCTATGGGTGACAAAACAGGTTGCTATGGGAGGCCTAGATTCCTGTTTTCCTGGTTTATCCCCAAAGTTTTCTGCCACACCTGTTGTCCACACATGCCAGTGCATGATTCCACACCCAGTGACTGAGTAGGGAATGAGCTGCTCAGTATGAAACCTAAGTGGCAGCATTTTTACTAGATTCCTGTAACAATGTTCTTTATTATGTTTTGTTGCATAGCCCTAACCTTTTAGGAAAATTATGTATCTCTTTGTACAATTGTAAGATGACATCTAAATTTGTTCTTTAAGTTTAGGACATTATAAAGGATATAATTTGGAGGTATCTTATAAATATCAGCATTCTTTAATGAAACTTCTGGATCACTCATTTAATTATATTCATTTGAATGTAACTCTGATATGTACCATTATTTATAAAATACCTGAAAATTTTTAAAAGTCATTTTACTTCAGTTTCTTCTTGAAACTTTGTTTCCATTATACAGAGGATTTGATTGTAATATTTACATTTATAATGGAAGGTCATATTAGTCACTTACATTTTATGTAACAAAAGTATGTCTAATGTTCAAGTTTTAAAAATTTTCTGGGATCAAAGTTCTTTTGGACTGTTATGTTTTAATTACAAAGTTGATCAAAAAACATGCATGAGTCTTGAGCTTTGATTAAAAATTACAGAGCATGGACTGGGATATAGCTCAGTGGTAGAGTACTTGCCTAGAGTATTCAAGATCCTGTAGTCAGTCTTAGCACTGCAAAATATATATATGAAGGAGAATAAGAATAATGTTTTTTGAAAATACCACTGTAAAAAGATGCAAGGTATGTCGTATTTCCATTGACAGGACTTACATTTGCATGGACAAGGTTTCCATGTTTACTTCTCTATAAAATTAGAACCTTCAGATGATAACCTTTTAGGGAGCAAAACTAGCATATAGAAGTATTATATGACTTGCTTTAAAGGTGACATGAAAAAGATTCAGAAGCACAGCAACTGCCATTTTATGAACCACTCATGATAAGTGTTATCCGTTGCCTAAATTGGAGAAGTAGATTTAATGAGACATGAAAAGTTTGATGTCTTGGTTACTTTAAGCTTGCTGAGACAAAATATTTGATGCCCAAAATTAAGGAAGGAAAGGTTTATTTAGCTCACACTTTGTAGAGATTTCAGTCCATAATCAGCTGGCTCCAAAGCAGGATGGCATAGAAGAGGGGCAACTGTTCATGGTGGTGGAAGACAGAAAAAGCAAGAACAAAAAAGGAGAATGGAGGGAAGCCAGCCTCTTATATTGTATGTGGGCTCCCCTCTTTAGGGTGGATCCTTTACACCCACACCATCTTCATGTCCTGTTACACAGGCTCAGGAAGTTTACAAAGTGAAGACCCTGACCCCCTGCAGAGTCACTTAGGTAAACTTCTAAATTTTACAATTGGACACAATGTATCAACCATTACAATTCATCCCTTGTCACTGTGGCAATCAGACATTTCTTTAAACAAATTTCCCAGATACAAAGACATGTTTATTACCATTTCATAACTTGAACATTATAAGAGGTTTAATAACTCTTAAGAACTGCTATTAAGTCTACCAACATTGTATTACATTAGAACTGTAACATTCTGCCCTGGGCCCCCCAAGACTGACACACATTCCTTTTTTGCTTTTCCTGCTTTTGCTGTCTTCTGCTGCAGTGAGTTGTTTCCTCTCACCACAACCATCCTGCCTTGGAGCCAGCTGATGATGGACTAAAACCTTCACAAACTGAGTAAAGATAGACCTTTCCTTCCTTAATTTTGGACATGAGTGTCCCAGCAACAAGAGAAAAGTAGCAAGGACATTTGACATGATAGAAAGGACTTATTAAAATACTATATAAATATATATGTATTCTCACACAAAGAGAATATACTTAAGAAATCTGTTCCTGAGCTGGGGATTTAGCTCAGTGGCTTAAGTGCCTGCCTGGCAAGCACAAGGTTCATGAGTTCGATCCCCAGTACCAAAAAAAAGAAAAAAATCTGTTCCCTACTGCAGTAGACAGCAAAGCTTCCCTACTGTATTCATTTACTCAGTCTCAGGACTTCCCAGCAGGTTGACTGTGGAGCCTCCTGGGTGGATTGCTATAGACCATAAGGAGTTTTACCTATTTTCTTCAGTGTGCCATGCATATATCCTCATTTTCTACAGGTGTAATGATGTAGGAAAGGTTTGGAAACCTTAATCCTAGGAAAATCCATATTTGGAGGAATCCAAATAAAAGCTGGTGATAATAAATTTTTAGTATATGCTAGATAGTATGTTTTAATTGCTCTCCACATGTTTTAATGCTTTCTCCCTCTGTGGCAATCTTTACTCCAAAACAAGGCAGGAAAAAGTAGATAGAGCTTTTGCCCTTAAGAAATTTTTATGTAAAATCTCTCACTTTTGAGCAAAATAACCTAATAAACATCCTAGCTGTGGTTGCCCTATTATCACTCAGTAGCTTTCCCTGGAATCCCCACTTAATCATTCCTTGCTTTCCCAGACGGATCCTTACTCAGATTGCAATAATCTCCTCTTAGTGGTGGTTTCACTTTCTGTGGTTTCAGTTACCCACAGTCAACTGCAATCCAAAATTATTCAATGGAAAGTTCAGAAATAAACAGTTCATAAGTTTCCAATTTCACATCTTTCTGATGAAATTCCTTCATTCTCATCCATCTGCCTGGGTGTTGAATCATCCCTTTGTCCAGTGTATCCACACTGTATATGCTGCTTGCCCATTAGTCACCTAGTAGCAGTCTTGGTTGTCAGTCTTATATGTAGAATTCAATGCTGTCTTTGGTTTCAAGCATCCATTAAGGGTCTTGGAATGTACTTCGCACAGAGAAGAGGAGGGACCACTGTAACTATAAACTGCTATATAGGAATTGAGGTGTACATGGCTGACAGAGTCTCTGAGGTGAGACAGTTTACTAATAGGAAGTCATACAGCTGTACAGAATTGTTAGGAAAGCAGGGAGAAATTTATTTTAAGAATTAAGATTGTGAAGTCCATGGATTGATAGAAGAAGGCAGTGACAAATGGCCATCTGTATCTCTTCCTGTGTAGATGTCACCATTTGGGGGCCAAGGAGAACTGGCTTGGAGAGTCTGGAAACTTGAAGTTTAGACCTGGCTCTTCTTGGCTTATGAGAACTCTTGGCCTCAGTTTCCTTGCTTACATGGGAAGAAGTTATTGGAAATCCTTCTTTTTTTTAATGTTGAACATTTTACTGTTTTAAAAACTTTAGATTTGCAATTCCTTGGGATAGAGGAGTATGGTGCTAAACCTTGAAGTCTTATGCTTACCTGTCAACTTAGATGTTGTAGCACTGTGCTTCTTTCTGTTAAGCACTTTGTGAATTTATAGTCTTGATCCTGGGCTAAAATTGTGCGTCATCTTCCTGGAGGATGTTCAGGACAGTCTGGCCAAACTGATGGTTCTCATCAAGTGACGAAGCCTCAGTTCTAATGATCCTGCCAGGTTCTCCAATCAGAAGACAGGCTTTGCTCCTCAGACAGTTTCTTTGCCATCTAGAGAACATAAGAGATGACACTGAAGAGGATGTGAACAATTTTAACACAGGGACAGTGAGCAGAGCCACCATCGGCTCCAAAATGTCACAAACAGTAACCATTGGTTCGCATCAGGCCTACTGTGAAGTGGCGACATGTCTAATTTCAGGTACTGTGTTGTGTAGAGTTAGACAAGTCAGCAGTGAAAATCTTACTGCATTTCTCCCATCGATGGGACCAGAGCTGCAGTTTGTCCCTTCTCCTGATGATAACTGACCAGCTCTCCTGGAACCAGAGATATACCTTTTGGAGAACCTGGGCAGAACAGTAAATCCAGTGGCATCCAAAAGATGTCAGAGCTTATATATTTAAACATGTAAGAAAAGTATATGGCAGTGGTGTTGGTTTTTTATAGGTGGACAGTGAGAAAAATGGAAGGGCTTAGGGAGCAGACTTCCCTCTGTGTGCAGCATAGACGAGATCTCTGCTGGGCACAAGCTCTAATCCTGTGGCCCTTTCCAAGGCCTCCAGCTGCAAAATGTTCAGTAAAGAACTGCTTCAAGCCTCTGGGACAGTCAAGGCTGTGATGGGACAGTATATAAGCCCACATTTCAGTGATAGAAATCACATTCCTCACTCATGCTTCCTCACCAGTTTCAGGTCAGCAAGGGGTCTGCTCCAGGCTGGTCTTGCTTTTGCATCCAGGCTGAAGGAGCAGGGACTAACTATGGTGACAGGACACTGTGATAGGGCAAACCAGGAGGTAGCTGTTCCATCTCCCATCACCTCTGCTCACTTTTCATTGACTCAAGCAAGTCCTAAAACCAAGCTCAAATTCAGGACGGCAGAAAAATGCAGTTTTATCATATGCCCAAAAGAATAGTCTTAACTTGTTTGGGCTGATATACAAATACCATAAACTGGATAGCTTATAAATAACATTTAATTTCTCTACAGTGTTTGAGGCTGAGAAGTCTTAAGATCAAGTTGTAGGCAGATTCTGCCTGGTGACGGCCCTCTTCCTGGTTCACGGATGGATATTTTACCTCTGACATGGAGGTAGCAAGGGCTCTAGCTTGACTTAATCACCTCCTGCCTTTCAATACCATTTCTTTGTACTATTATGTTTCAACATAAAAACTTGGGGTGGATATAAATATGCAACCTACAGCAGGAACAATAAGGATATTTGAATTGTGTCACTGCCGCACCCTCACCAATGTTTGCTTTTACACTAGCAAAACATTTGTAATGTATCTGCAACAGGAAGCACACCTCCCTCTGTAGTTAGTATCCTGGTATGAACTGCTAGGCAGACAGGAGGAGATGGCCACCTAGAAAAACAGCACAGCAAATATTTATACTCCAGGTCATCTTGAGCTATAAACCATGTTCTTCCTGGGTAAAAAATCCAGTTCTCTAATATCTAATTATTTCTCACACTGTTTTTTACTCAGAATAAGTTCTCCAATCTTTGAGTATTAGTTTAACATTTATTATTCAAACTGTTTGGTTATCACTTATTGCATAGTATTTCTAGCTCGATTACTTTAGTGTTCTTCTAAGTGGAAAAAAAAAACCACATTAGAAAAATAGAATAACAGAGGCAGGGGATTTAGCTCAAGTGCCTGGCTGGCAAGCACGAAGTGGTGAATTCAATCCCCAGTACCAACAATAACAACAAAAGAGAATGGCATTACTCTTTATGGTATCATAGGAAGATATGAATGCCAAAAAACATATTTCACCTTGCAGAGTATAAAAGATTTTAGGTCTCCTCAAATTGTGTATCCTTCTAGAAATATGTTGGGCACACAAAGCCATCTGTAATGTAAGGTATAGACACACACTTATTACCTTCCCCCCCTTTTTTACACGAGTGTTAGTATAGTATATATTCTCCATCCTGTATTTTATTTTCTGCTTTGCACTACTTACTGATGAATGTTATTACGTATAATTATTATTATGCATACTTTTAATTTACTTGGACATGTCATTGTTTATTTAACTCTGTGGATTTGTTTTCACATCTCTTGTGAAACTGGCAATAGTCACTTTATTGAAACTTCATTTGTTCCCAAAATACAAATCTTTCAGGCAATAAAAATCTTCAGTTCTGAGAGACTCAGATTGCCATCTATGGCTTGCATAAATTCCATTACCATCTTCAGAGGAATTCAGTTTAATAGTCCATGCTGAATGGGAGGAAGACCACAGCCCACCTCCTAGCAGGAGGCGATTGGTCAGGAATGGAGTCCTTGCCCGAGGTAGACAGAAGGAAATACATAGGTGTGCAGTGCATGGTGGAGGCTTAGCATGAGGTTCATGAAGGCCAGATTCCCAGGGCTTGGGGTGAGGGGTGCCCTAAAACCTCCACTGCCCCAGCACCTCTCTCTAGTTCTACTCTTGGATTTTCAGAACCTCTGCTTTTAAACTGCCATGTGATTCCACTGCATATTTCCATTAAGCATTCTTTTGAGATTCTTTGGGTTTTTCTAAAGAGCTTCCCTGGAGCAGAGCAGATTGTATGCTAGCTTTCTTTCAGTGACTAGAACAACTACCTGAGAGAGTGAACTTAGAAAGAAGAAAGTGTATCTTGGCTGTGGGCTTCAGGAGTTTCTGTCTTTTCCTTTGAGCCTGTGAGAGCTCGTCCTGGTGGGGATGCTTGGTAGAGCGGGACCACTCGCCTTTTGGCGAGGAAATGAAACGAGTCAGGCCTGGGCTCTCATGATCCCCTCTCTGCTCTTCACTGGCACATCCCTGTCCCCTGAAGACCTCCTACTACACCCAGCCAGCCCCTGCCTGCGGGGTGCACCACATCGCAGTGGTGCCACGCTGGGGACCAATCTTACCGAAGAGTGCTTTGGGGGATGCTTGAGTCACAAGGTCAAGCCCAGCAATTTCATAACATAGTGAGACCCTGTCTCAAAATTTAAGAAGAAAGTCAAGGGGTGGAGATGTAACTCAGGGTGAAGCCCTTGAGCTCAGTCCCCAGGACCACACACACATGTGCATACACATACACGATCATTCTAAATTATGGCACCGTACTTGTTTTGTTTCATCCTAATTCCTGATACGTAAACGCATTCTGAGTTTTCTGACCGGAAGTCACCCGATGGTAATAGTGTGCATGAAGTGGGGCAGGGTAGGAATTGCTCCTACCTGGATCGTGTCACTCCAGGAAACACCTTGGAGCACACTGGGGCCTGCCGTGGGTTCAGGGTGGGACTTGCTAACCCAGAACTGTTGTCACATGCATCATTTGCACAGGATTGCATAAATCCCCACCATCTGGCCACACTTGCAGTGCCAGAAAAACACTTTACATATAGGATTCCAATTAAAACCTAATCTCAATCATCATCCCATGGATCCTGAATTGAACAAGAAGTGGGGAGAATAAGAGCAAAACATTCGAAGGATCTAGTTCCATCATACATTAGCTGCCTGACTCTTCACAAGGCTTCCAGCCCCGTGCCTATAAATCTGAGGTTTTACGAGTTAAACAAGAAAAAATATCTTTCAGAGTGGTGAAATATACTTGCCATTACTGTCTTGTGGCTGGTATGGGGCAGAGACCCAAAGCACTGAGTGTAATCATGTTTAGCGTTACACTACAAGTGAAGGCTTAGGAGAATAGGCAGGCTGAGTTTGACTATTAAGCTTGCAAGAAAGGTGTTTTAAAAATCAAGTTAAGCATATAGGAAAAGAACCTTACAAGCCTGTTCCTTGAGATAAATCAAGGGATAGATAATTTGTGGACAAATAAGTTTTTGCTGGTCCTACAATTTAATTTGTTTTGTCAACCCACATCTTGGATCTTACAAAACTATTTTTCATGCCTTTAATAAAAGAACGACAAGTGGAGAACTGGCTTCAAAAGTTCCTTTGTGTGTGCACACATAAACGAATATAGCAGCGTTTTGAGGTGTCAGACTGAAAATTTTCCAGTCTTCCAAGGCAGACTTTCAGTATTTGCTTGGAACAAACCAACTTCCTAAGTAGTCATAAAGTTTTTCAGGTGTTTTTGGAGAAAACAAACAAACAAACAAAAAACTCAGAACGAAAGAGATTTTTAAAAAAGAAGTCCTAAATCTTTTCAAAGACTTTGTATACTATTTTATTAGTTTAAAGCAAAAACTTTAATTATATATATATATATATATAGTGACAGATACACCCCACACATTAAAATCAAGAGCCAGTTATCACTTGAATACTGAGAAAAATATTTCCTAAACCACTGTCTCTAAACTTGCACAAAGATCTGAATCACCCAGTGCTGTTGGTAAAAGTCCTGCGTGTTCTATGCAGAACTACTGAATCCCCGTGTTTGGGAGAGTCCGCAGTAGTCTGTATATTAAACACAGGCCCCAAGTGATTCTTCTTACCAGGGAGCTTTGGGGAACATTGAGTTCAGCTGTACTAACCTGCTGAATTCAGTCCTAAGACAGTTTTGTAGTACAGAATTACGACTGCAAAGCTTACGATTTTTTTTTTATCCCACTGGATGATGTGCCAGTTATCAGTTTCTTGTCTCTCAGCTTCAAACGCTTTTCTCTGCTTCCCAGTGTGACGATGGACCAGGTCCCCAGCACCATGTCTCCCTTGCCAGCTGGCACCGTTTTTAAGTTTTGCCAATTTTTTACACTTTCCATCTCCAATCAGCCCCTCCTATCATCATAAGAACCCTAGGACCAGGCTTTTTTCTTCTGAAAATGAAAACTACAAGGTTTTTTTTTTTTACAACAGTTTTCTTGGGAACCCACTAGGATTAAGCTCTTCCTTTGAAGCCATTTCTTTCAAGGTTTTCTGTACTGTTAAATGTGAACATCAAGTTTACTGCAATTTAAGCTCCTGTTAAATATGTCTTCTACTTGGCTTTATCAGCTGTATGAGACACAGCAAAGGCTCTCTGTTCTCCTTGACACTTTCTTTGCTCTTTCGGACACAGTTTCTTTTTTCTTTTTCTTTTTTTTCCTTCAAATTTAAGGCTTTCTTTGGTTTTTAATTCACTCCTTTTTTTTTTTTTTGGTTTTTAATTCACCTCCTGGGTGTCCTCCTGTTGTCTCTCCCTGCTGGCTCCTCCAGTGTCAGCATGCTCTTGGGGCAGTCCACCTACACCTAGCTCCTGTGGTGAGGGAATCCAATTGTGACTTTAAATCACATTTACATTCCAAAGACGCGACTAGACTTCACTCTGAATACCAACTGACTGCTTAGTGTCTTCACTTGAATATCTACTGAGAATATAAAACTGCATGTGCTCCAAACTTAATCTTCGGATCTCTGCCAATTTACATCCGTTCCACTGACTAGAATCATCATGTTTCTAATCGTTCAGGCCAGAAACCTCATCTCCTCACTGTTGTCCTATATTCAATCTGGCAAAATCTGTTTGCTCTCTCTAAGATGCACCCAGAATCTGATCCCTTCTGATCCCCTCCACTGCAGACTTTTTCATCCAAATCAACATGCTGATGTTCTCCAGATTAAGGAGAAGGCTCCATTGGGATAAACTAGGTTACATGAGCCAAAGTGATCCCCTGAATCTTAGCGCCACAGAAGGTGTTATCTGTTTCTGGCACAGCTGCCATTGCGTCATTCCCTCATATGATCTGTTCCGATGCTGGCTTAAACAGCAGTTGTAGTCTAGACCATTGCCACCCTACCATGTGGCCAAGGAACAAGGAGCACAGTAACTGAGGAGAGGGCTTTGAAAGATTTGTGTGGACCTGCAATATGTCCCCTCTGCTTCCATGGCATCAGCCAAAGCAGGGACATGTTCAATGCAACAGGAATATACACCCAACTCTTGTTATTCATACAGGCTGTGTTCTACAGGGTCATAGCAAACACTGAATTAGCAAATGCTGAACCATTACTCCTTGGCTAGAAAATCCAGGGCCAGGATCTTGTGAGTCTCTGTCATAATATTTTCATCAACTGAAATACCATTTTCATCATCCATGTAAAACGAGCTGGGCTCCTCAGGATTGAAAACTGGTTCTCCCGCATAGCCCTTTACCTGTATAAACACTGACAAGATGCTTCTTTAATCTGCATGTCTATATTGGAAGAGTAGAAGTGAAAGCATCACTGAGACTTGGTTGCATTTAGTCTCACCAAGTTAAGGAAGAATTCAAAGAAACAAAAGTTATTTGGAAGAACCCAGGTGGTTTTTGAGTGTGAAGAAAGGATGAAGCCATGTTCCGAGGCCCTCCCACCCTCCAGCTTGCCTCAGATCTGTCCTGGAATCCTGGGATGAGAAAGCAGGACCCCTAGGTCTTGGGCTTCTTGATGGCTATGTAGAGGCAGGGAATGATGTGCAAGAAGGATGCCATACCCAGGGGGATGACAAGACGCTGCCCACACATCTGTGACTGTCATCCGCTCAGAGCAGCTCAGGGGAGGCGGGCACCTCATGCTGCAGCTTACCTGACCAAGCCAGACCCAGACCAGGTGCCTCCGACCACGCAACTGATTTAGTGTGGAATATATATATATATATATATATATATATATATATATATATAAATTTTATTTAAAGAAAAAAAACAGATAAAGGGTAGGAGTAAAACATAATTTCAGAAAAACTGTAAGAAATCACTAGTTGATAAGTACATATTGCCCTCTTAGAAGTAGTTGTTCAAGTTATAAAAGTAAAGCATACAAAGTGGAAATTCAAACAGTGATACTGCAAACAGTTCTGTTCAACTACCCAACAAAAACTTAGTAATATGGTTATCAATCTTATACACTTAAACATACATGCAGTTATATCCTTTAGAGGGTTGATTTCTTCTTTTTTATTTAAAGAGAAACAAAAGCATGTAAAGGGTAGAGATAATACAGAATTTCAAAAAAAAGATAATAAGAAATCACTAGTTGATAAAATACATATTGTCCTCTTAGAAATAGTTGTTCAAGTTAAAAAATTAAAGCATATAAAGTAGATATTCAAACAGTGAGAGTGTAAACAGCTATGCATGCATAAGTCTCTACATATATTTCTATCCTTTCTGTGTTAGAGGGAAAAACAAAACTTAGCAAGACAAAACAAAACAAATTCCTATAAAAACATGAAACCAAAAAGTCATATAAAATCACAGGACAAGGTAATCTACAATGATTACTGTGTTATTGTCTTCAATAAAATTGTCTATATCATCAGGCATAATTGAATATAGCAGTATAAATGAATATAGCAGTACATAACAATATTAGTAAAAATAAAACATTGTAGACAGTATAAAACTTCAAAGGCAGGTAATAATCAAACCAGAGTGGATATTCTAGTGAATCTTGTCATCTTAAGTGCAGTTGCGTATACTCTCAGACTTGATACTATCGATCATAACAGTTTTGAATAAAATCTATCAATACAAAACAGCGATCCAACAAACCAGATTCAATTACGATCCATCATGGTAAAACAGTGTAGGTTTTACAGAGCTTTAGATTAAGTTAATAGGAAATTAAGGATGATTACCATACTATATCCTGTTATTTTCAGGATTACTGTCTGTGCCCTCAAATCTAGTACAGGTAGAATGACTGGAACAGAATATAATACATCTAAGCAGAGTAGTGTGAGTAATGTGGGTTTTAAATCCTGATACACTATTAACAATGTAGTGTATCAAGGTCATCTATGTTAGTGATTCTACTTATCCTTCTCTGCCTTATTTCTGCTATGCTATTTTTCTGCCTTTGTTTGTCTAGTTTTCTCCTTCATCCTACTGCCTGCCCCCACTCATTGAAGCCTTTCTGCCACTGTTCCTAAAATCCTGGTATTTTTTTTTCTCTCTCTAGAATGTTCTTCAGTATTCTCTGTAGGGTTGGATTGGTGGTCACAAACTTGCCCAGTTCCTCTTTGTCATGGAAGCATCTTGTTTCTCCATTAATTTCTAGTGACAGTTTTGCAGGGTACAGCAATCTGCGCTGGAGGTTATTTTCTTTCAGGGCTTGGAATACTTCGCTCAAGCTCTTCTGGAGATTATTTTTTTCCAGGGCTTGGAATATTTCACTCCAAGCTCTTATTGATCTGATGGTCTGTGTTGAGAAGTCAGCAGTGATCCTGATGGGCTTACCTTTATAGGTAATCTGTTTCTTTTCTCTGACAGCTTTTAATATTCTGTTTTTATATTGAATTTCTGGTATCTTGATTATTATATGTCTGGGTGTTGATCTGTTTTGGTTGTAGGTGGCTGGAGTTCTGTATGCCTCACACAACTGAATGTCATTTTCTTTTCCCGTGCTTGGGAAGTTTTCCTTAATTATTTCTGTGAATAGCCTTTGTAATTTGCCTGTATGTATTCCTGCTTCTTCATTCATGTTTCTTATTCTTGAATTGTAGATTCTCTTGTCATCTTCTAGCCTTTGTATTGTTATTGCCTGTTTCCTTGTTGTTTTTAAGAGATCTTTCCTTTCATGATCACACATTGCAAACTTCTCTTCAAGTTTTGATAGTCCATCCTTCGTTTCTTTTAAGGAGTTTTGCCAACTTTCAATGGAGTTTTTAATTTCCTGATAGTCTCTTTGAATCTGATTCATGTATTCTATATTTTCTTTATATTCTTTATCGAATGTTTCTCTTTTTTTGTGTTCCTCCCTTCTTCCATCTGTATCTTTCTGAGAGATGCTTCCTGATAGCATTACTTTTATTACTCTCCTCATATCTTGCTTTACTTGATTAAATACTTTAATTTTGAGCTCATCTACAAGATCCCAAAGATATCTCTTAATGTCCATTGAAGCCATGTCTGATGTTGCGTGTTTGCTGCCCTCAGTCTCCCTTGTTTTTCCCCTCTCCTGGATTAGTGCTCTCAGGGTTCTGGGCTGGGGGCCTCCACTTGCCTTTCTCTCCTGTCATGGTCCCGGCTTCCTCCACACAGGTGTACAGTGCAGGTCCCAGCCCCCTTTCCTGTTTGGCCAAGGTTCCTCCGAAGCACGCTGGTGAGGGACCTCTGCCCTCTCCTGCCTGCCCCTCCCCACCGGGCCAGCCAAACTTCGGGGCCTTCACCAGTTTAGTGCTTGCTAGGCACAGGGAATCGATTTGGGACGGCTCACTGGGTCCTGGCCAGGGGCGCGGCCCAGTCCAAGCAAATCCCATGAATCTGCTCTGGGGAGGGAGCAACCAACTGAAGTCACTGTTGCTCCCAGTTCAGGCTCCTCCTGCACGATTCCAACATGTCTCCCATTTGGTTGCATTCTTCCTTTTGGGTGGGGTTTCATTCCCAGCACTGACTTTGGATTAATGAAGGTCCCTTTGCTGACTTCACTCTCCACTGGGCTCACCAATCCCCGACCTCAGCGCTGCTGTGTTTCTTGTGAGTGGCGGCAGGAATGAGTTTGTGTGGCTCTGTGGGCTGGCGCGGACTCAAGCTGGCAGAAATTCAGGCCAGCACAAACTTGGCAGGTCACCACAAAAACGCTGTCTTGTAATTTTTAGCTGTTTCAGTTGTAGTCCTGACGTGTTTAACGAGCTTTTTTACGTTTTTAATTTCTTCCTGGGTCAAGAGGATCCATCTGCCTCTGTCTGGGTCTCTTCAGGGTATTTTATTCTGGCAAATGAGTTGTTTCTCCCGGGAAGGTTTGTATTTTGTTGCTCACTGGTTGGCCATCTTGACTTCTCCATGTGGATTCTTTATGCAGCAGCTGTTTTGAACCTTCCCCCCTCCTGGTCTGTAGGACCTGCCCACCCTAACATTCTCATGCCACAGGGCCTTTCAGAACTAGCATACCAGCTGGGAAGGTAGTAATGTTTTCCTCACCCAAGGTAACAGGATTTAAATTTCTTTGCTTTTGTCAGCAAAAACAATACTTTTAAATCAGTGGCGGTGCATCAGTCTGCAAAATCTGGCTTCTTTTCCCTTTCCCATCGCTTTATGATATACTATAGATGCCAAATTTGGCCTCTTTCTGGATTGGCCTTTTATGCAGATTAACAAGTTTCTCTTTTCTTTTTCTAGACATATCTTATTGTTAACTAATATTAAATTCAGGGACAGCAGCCCAAGAACTTATGCCTGAATGGAGTGTGTCTAATGTATGCACATGGTAGCCTTCTCGTGCTAAAAACAGGGAGGCAGTACTTCAGCAAAATTAACAACCAGCAAAATCACCCACCAAGGTCACACACAAAACATACAAAAAGGCAAAAAATTGAGTGACTAGAACTTGGAAAGGACATTTTTTTATGGTATGAAACCTGAAACAAGAAAGTAGACATTGTTTTGACTTCAGTTGGGAATTTGTCCATTGGGCAACTCAAAGGTTTTCTTCAAGTGCTTACTTTGGTATTACAAGTAAGTCACAGAATAAGTAACCTGGAAACTGTGGAATGCAAGAAAGAATGCAGATAGACTGTACCATCCTCCCACAGGGAGAGGCCCCAAATTTTCTTAACAGTCATGGAACTGATCCACTTCCAACCCGGTCTCCTCGAGTCAGTATTCACTTCTTCTTCTCTATTCTCACTCAGCAGCAGAGTGACTGGCTGCAAAGCACTTGAAATCATGTGACTTTTCTAAAAGCTGCCTGTTAACTCAAAATCAAGACTGGAGAGCTTCAGTGGCCTACAAGGCCCTAACTGTGCCTCCATTCCCTCTGCCCTAGGCCTGGCTCCTCCTTGCATCTCACTCTGCTTATCCTCTGCAGCCAGTAGCCACCTTGCTGTGTTCCCTGGGGTCTGAGTTGCTCTCCCTGCAGGTATTCCCATGGTTTTTTCCTCACTTCATCCTTTGTTCAAATGCCATCTTACAAGGGTGCTCTTCTTTGCCAAACTATTTAAAATTGGCATGTAGGTTGTAGGCCTTTTTCTCTAATAGTGCTTTTGCACACTCATACTTTCTAAAATTCTTACTTAAGGTTCCAGTTTTAAAATGATAGCCATTGCTATCAGCTCTTTCCAAGCTCTTTGGTGAAAGAGGCATAAATAAGCAAAGTACTGACTAACAGGGGGATTAGGCCTAAAATAAGAAATGAAGGCTCAACCCATTCGGATTTGCTCCACAGAACAAAATTTGGGTTACAGTAGATACAATACAGAAATGATAAGTAGGGTTCTCATGCATTTTCGCTTAGAAAGGTGCAGTGGTAATCATTGGAGCTAGAAGAAGGGAAAATGGAGCCCAGCTTTGAAGACAGGGAGGTACATGCTTTGGCAGGTTGAAGTGTGGGTTTGACAGCTGGCAAAGGAGTGGCTTTCACAATAGCACTCATTGGAGAACTAGAGGTATGAGGTGGGGCCTCACTTGCTCGACTTGTAGAGCATACAAGGAGAGAATGTGTCACTATGCTCACCATTCCATTCCTCCAATAGGGGATCCAGTCATTCACAGAAAACGCTTGGCCCTAAATAAGATACTGCACATAAAGCACCAAGGTTGGATTTGGTATGCAGTAAGGACTCGGTAAATTCTTTCTATTAACGACAAAATGAGAATTGGAACCTGGGTCCTCTGTTCCCTCTGTTATCAGTCCACTGCAGGGCACGATAAACATCTTTTGAAGTATCAGATTGCTCAGCAAGTATTTACTGGACATTTACTGTGTACTGTTCGGACAGGCATTGGACGAAAACAAGCATCTACTTTCTACAGACGTGCTCAGTTCGTGTTCAGTGTCATGCAATGTGAGCAACCTGGGGATGGGAACAAGCACGCTGCTCAGCCAGGTTGGGCATCCTCCAGTCTCAGCCACGGGGCCTTCAGGAAGAGGCTCTAAGTCCCAACTGAGGCCACTTCGACAGCCTTCAGAGGTTCCCAAGGGCTTGTTTGCCCCTCCAGATTTCTAGTTGAGAAACGCCTGAATTTGCCTATTCCATAGACACAGTAGTTCAAATTAAATTCTATCCTTTTCACATCTTCTTTGCTTTCTAATTTTATTTTACTTTGGTCCTCTAGTAAGTAGCAATTTGTCATCCACAAACCTATAAGCAGCAACAGTAGCAGCAGCAACAACAACAACCACAAAATACAGAGAATTGTACAGAAAACCAACGTGATTTACTGGAACAACATGAATTCAGATGCAGTATGCTTATTGGCTGCGGTGCCTTGGTTAGATTTGTCTCATTTATTCATTTGCAGAAAGTGATTTCCAACCCTACTGCACGATATAGGGGTCATATTTTATTTTTTAAAAAAATTAAAAAAAATTTTAAAGAGAATAAGACAAAACAAAAAAGAACAGAACAAAGCAAATCAGAACAGAACAATGCAAGCAACACAGGACTTCAAAACAAGACAACAGGACATCAACAGTGGCTGCCCTATCATCTCTTGTTTTCTTCAAAATAGCTGTCCATACCTTCACACATAATGAAATCAAATAATAGAAACCAGACCAAAACCAATCAAAGCAAAAGAATGAAAGCATTACAAGACTTCAAAACAAATTAACATGAAATGAACTATGGTTACTATAATGTCTCACTTTAGGGACCATACTGTAATGAAGAGAGTGGGAATCTATTACAATCTGGCATGTAGCAGATGCTTAGTAAATGTCAGTTCCTTCTTCTACATTCACATTACTCTGGATTGGACTGAAAAGAGTTACTGGAAAATTGTGTTTATGGTTTGCTTATAATACAGGTATAGTGTATAGTAAGCTTAATTAAGACAGACATTGGAGGGCTGGGGATTTAGCTCAGTGGCTTAAGCGCCTGTCTGATGAGCACAAGTTTGTGAGTTTGATCCTCAGTACAAAAAAACAAAAAACAAAACAAACAAAAAAAAACATTGTAAAGAATAAGTGAAGAGGCCTACAGACCATGACAAGAATTTTAATTTATTTCAAATAGCGAGTTTTTGAGAAGCAGATCAAAATGACCCTTCAAGATAATTTTTCCTATCCTAAAAAGGAAGTGGGTGTGAGAAAATTTGGTAAAAAGAATTAATATGCCCACACTTCTTTCTGTATGCAAACAGATTAACCATGTAAAGGAAGAAGACCAGCTGGACATCACAGTAACTCAGTGACACTCGGACTCCTCCTGTGTGGAACCGGAATATTTGGCTAAAGGGCAGGATGCTTAGGATAAAACCCAGTCAGCAAATGTCAGGGAAGCTAACAGGATGATAGCTTTCATGAAGAAAAGGTAGGTAACTGTATTGAATGAAAAATACAGACCCTATCACAAATTTTGGAGGGCCATGCAGTTGTGGTGGCAAAGATTTAAAATGCATATTCAGCTTTACAACTGTATTTCCATTATCATCTTTAGCAGGAAAATACATTTCTTGATTCTTTCATCCATGTAACCTTTAGCCAATATCTATTTCTCTTTTGTGTGTGTGTGTTTGTGTGTGTGTGTAAAGGTACAAGCAAATTCCAGAAAATCTAGTAAGTCAAAAGCAATTCATTTAGTTAAAAAATTGTACTATATTAGTTTTGCAACAGTGCCACCTTCTGTCTAGAATTCGCATTTATGCGCGAGCACGTTGTCGGGGCTCTACCCTGGGAGTTTGGTAACTTCGGAATTTTTTTTTTTTTTTTTGTCCCTAGGGATGCTTGAGTTATAAAAACTCAATCCCAGAGGATGTGCCCGGAAGATACTTGCCTGACGTGTGGAGAGAAAGCAAAAGTATACAGTGACACTGAATGAACTGAAGGAAAGATCAGATAAAATGATTGTTCCCAACAGACTAAGATTTTTCGTTTTTTTATTTTAAAAAATTTTTTTGGTACCAGGGATTGAACTCATGATCTTGAGCTTGCCAGGCAGGCTCTTATACTTCTGGGCTAAATCCCTGGCCCCAGAATGAGATTTTTCTACTCGAGAGAGGGAACACGAGTATTCTGATGTGTTTCATGAGTATTCATGAGTATTCTGATGTGTTTCATGAGTATTCTGGGGAAATGTAAGGGTGATGGTAGCTGCTTGAAGCCGGAAGTTACAAAAGACACTCTACAAGTTATAGCAACTGTATGAGACTCATTGGTACAAATGATCATACTGCATGGTAGATATTTTACATGTATTTCCTAATTTAATTCTCTAAATCAACAATCACAATTGTTGATTTCCTATTGTCTTGTTTTGAAGTTCTGTATCACTTTCATTGTTTTGTTTTGATTGGCTTTATTCTGTTTCTTTTCCTTTTTTTTTGGTTTTATTCTCTTTAAAAAAAATACCAGACCCTACAATTGGCCTAATCACCACAATCCAGGTGAATTGAGCAGGTTAGTTCTCATCTGGTCATCGCTCACACATTCAAAAAACAATATTTAACATCTATTACATTTGAGCACTGTGCTGGCTTCTGGGGGCAGGGATAATGATAATTATAATTATGTAAATCCTTGAAGCTTATAAGGAATGCTTATCTTCATTTCTCACTTAATCTTCATGTAACACCACCAGATAGAAAGCAAACCCTATTTTCTTATTCAATAAATGAGGACCTTCAGGAACCAGGAGGTTGAGTAAGAGGGCTAATTCATAAAACATATGTAGGTCAGAGTCAGAACATAAATTGGGAATTTTCATCTGTTGTGAATTTCTGATTCCTCTGGACCAGCGGGGCACCTTAGCTTTCACAGGAGAATTTGAATATAGTTACCTGAGTTCATCTATTTTACACATTCTCCCATACCTCTTTTCCTTATTAAATATGATGTTAAAATTTGAGACAACTGCCTTGATGATACTCAGATTTTCACCAAAGCTCTTCCCCATTTCATTTTTGTAAAAGCAACACATTATATGCAATACAACAGTTGAGGTTTGATAGTAACACTTGGGGCTGAATTTGGGTACAGGGGATGCAAGTTCCCCAGCTCCATCATCCACTTTCTCCATCAGCAAACTCCCTGACCTCAGCGAGAATTTGTTACAGGAACTTTTGGATCCACTGCAACACACAGTACTTCATGATGTTTCCCTACACTGACCGTGTCTGTTTTCAAGAAGAGGATAAGAAAAGCCTCAGTTCACCTTTATGCAAAGGTTTACACAAAAGGGACAGATTGGTAGGACAGTAATTTGAGACTGAGATGGCTTACATAGAGACTCTTGTAAGAATCTCTGATCTAAATGTCAGACGTGGTGCTGGGTTTATTACAGTAAAGGCCAAAAGCTTTGGTAAGCAGTTGGTTGCTGCATTAATATCTAGATGCATGAAATCCTTTTCATACTGTAATATTTTTAAGCAAAAAAACACACTTTATTTCTCAATTAAAGAAAATCTCAAAGGCATCTTTTAAGAGAGACAGTGGGTACCTGAAGGGTTAACTGGTAATTGTGGTTTTCGAGTTGCCTGACTTCTCCATAGAAAGTGAAGCAGGTTTAAAGTGTCTTTTGATCTATGAGTCACGCAAACCAAAATCTAACCTTGTATTGATAAGTGAATATTAATATATTTCATTGATAAGTGAATTTGTTATTTTTACCCTTTATTCGTTCTCTAAAGTCTGATAGCAAGCAAAGCTCTCAACTTGCCTATGTAGTTTTATATATTCATTTGTCCAAACTCTTCATGTCACCAGATGCCATTCAGCCATCAAAATGAAAAGTAGACTTGATAGAGTAGGTCTGATGGCTCACAAATATGGATTTCTTTCAGAGAATAAGGACCCAAGTTGTGTTCCAAACAAGGAAGAACCAATAGACACCTGTAGTTCACTTTCTATATTTTGACTTGTGTGATCATCAATCAGTTCTAGGTTTATCTCCTACACAAAAGTATTTCAAGATCTGTGGGAGTTTTCTCTAATTAAGGTTGATCGAGCTTTATTACTCTCAATTTATAAGTTCCAATACAGTTAAGTTGGTGAAGTCTTTTTGTTGTTGTTGTTGAAGGAAAAGAAGTTGTGTATTTTCTTTCCTCTGACCATTTCAAAGAGCTGAATTCTGGTGGCTTTTAAAAATGAATAATGAGTAATTTATTAACTAGTGATTTCTTTTTTTTTTCTGAAATTCTGTATTGTTCCTACCCTTTTTTCTGTTTTGCTTTTTTTCCTTCTTTAAATAAAATTTTAAAAAATGAATAGTGAAGACCATAGAAAGAAGTGCAACATACCATGAACAAGCAACAAGAATGACTTTCTTTTCAGCTACATATATCATTTACACCTCTTAAAGTCATATGCTTGGAAGCTTGTAAGTCAGGCAAATTGATGGGTGTTGAGGTTGAGAGATGGGGGAGAATAACAAAAGCAGGAGGTGGAGTAATGTTTTCATTTCAGTGTTTGGCAAGCATAGTGCTGCAGGGGGAGAGCCACCATCAGACTGCTACTGAGGAGGAAGCACAGTCAACAGAACTGTTGGGACAAAAAGTCCCTGAATGCCAAGTAATGGAATTTAAGCTCCACGTAATGAGATTTGCATGTGTAACCAGTGTACATCATCCTAATTAGAATTTCTATCCGAAGTTCCTGCTCTTCTCCATATTCTACAACTCACCATTTCTGTTTCTCTCTCTCTCTCTCTCTCTCTCTCTCTCTCTCTCTCTCTCTCTCTCTCTCTCTCTCCTGCAATTTGACCATTTGAATTCCCTGGGATGGACAGCTACCTAGCTGAGCACTAAGGAATATAGCCTTGCTGGGAGAAGTGAGTCTGAGCAAAGTACCTTGTGGAGAGTAGGTACTACTGAAATACTTTTGATTAATGTTTCCTAGGAGTTTCTTTCTGGATGTCATCTTTGTAGCCCCTTGCTCTGGCTGGAGAAATGGAAAGTTAGAGAAAACACACAAGCCCTGTGTTTGCGAGTATGAATATACTCAGGGAGACAATCTCATTACAAATTTCCCACCAGACTGTGATTTTCCAACTGTTCATGCTGAATTCTGTTGTGCATACATATGTGACGACTGCTCAGACGGTTCCCTGTGACACCCCCTCAAGTGGAGAGGCATCTGTTTAGTTTTGGCTGGGAAAGTCTGCTAAGAATGTCTTCACTTTGGCACTAAATTAGCTTATTGGAATACTGTGCACTCCAAAGTAGATATTTCTTACTTTTGTTTTTCAGTAAAGTGTTTCTTATTTATAACCTATTTCTGGAGGATGCAGGGATGTTCCATTTAACTGAAATTCTAAGTTGAGGACAAGCTTCTGCTAGGTAAAAATAGTTATTGTCTGAATTAGAAAGTAAAGTGCTCAGAAAAGAGTTTCTTAAGCAACATTTGAATTTCCTCCTGTGCTAAAAATTACAAGACAACAGGGGTTTATTAGTTTAGCAGAAAAACTACTTTTCAGGATAAGTCAAATGTTGCTCTATAATAAAATTTTTAACTAAAAGAGAATTTTCATAATTTAAAAAAATGAGAAATGGAAAATTCAATTCTAAACAATAACTCAAACTTTTCATTTCTTCCTTTAGTAGCAAGTTCAATTTTAGTTATCATATGAAATATTTCTGTTATGGCTTAGATCTAAAATGTCCCCTGAAAGTCTCATGTGTTCAGAGGTGGGGTTTTTGGAAGGTGGTTGGATCATGGGAGTACCATACTCATCAGTGGATTAATTTATTTGTGAGTCCATAGCTGCATGTGCTGTTAAAAAGCTGGGCCTGTTAGGAGGTGGTGGGTCACTGTGTGAGTGACCTGGGAAGGGTATTCTTGTCCTGGCTTCTTTCTCTCCATTTCTTGTCTGCCATGGGTTAAGCAGCTTCCTTCAGGCATGCCCTTCCCCCAGGCTGTTTCTGCCTTAGAGCCAGTCACCATGGACTGAACCTGCTGAAACTATGAGCTAAAATAACCCTCCTTAAACTGTGGATGTCAGGTATTTTGTCCCAGCAATGGAAAGGCTGACTAATCACATTTCTATAATAAGGTCACTTTTAAATGCTTTAATGATAATACGACAATTTAATAAGAAATTTCTCCTAATTTCTGTTACAATAGTAATGCTGGAATTTAGTGCTTGATGAGACCTTATACTATGTGACAAGAAGAGTGTATGTGAACACAGTGACCCTATAGGCTAGGATAATGGCAATGCTGGAATATTGAAATGTGGAAGGTCTCTCCTGAGGCACCATAATTTTGTGTGTTGTCATGAAAATATTTAGGAGTTTTATACAGACACAGCTGGGTTTACATTTTGTAATTTGGTAGGTGATGTCATGTCATTTCAGTGTTTCTGTCAGAATGATGGATGTTATTTCCCCCACAGGGCAGCTACATCCCTCAATATCAGGTTGAGTGATAGTACTTATTGGAGTTGAGATGTGGGAAACACATTCAAAAGTTGAGACAGGGGCTGTTATGGCTTGTGTCTAGATGTCTCCTGAAAGACTCATGCAGTGATAGCTGGAGTTTTTCTTTTAGAGGTGGTTAGATTGAAACTATGTGATGCTGGGAGTGATTTATGGTGCAGTGCTAGGTTTAAGGGCACTAAGATTATGGGTGTGAGTGCTATCTGTCCTAAGTAGCAAGATAAGATAAAAAGCTCTTTTTGCTTGTTTGCTTTTGCTGTCTCCTGCTTGCCAAAAACTGGTTTTCCTCTGTGGTACTCCAATGCCAAGCCACTCTGCCTTGGAGCCAGCTGACTGTAGCCTGCAACCTCCACAAACTGTGAGCTAAATGAACCTTTCTCCATTTAACTTTGGCTGTCAGATATTTTGTATCAACAATAAGAAAAAGTAACTAAGACAGAATTTGGTACCAGAAAGGAAGTACCAGTAAAGCTGTAGACTGCAAAGATAGAACAGAGGTGACTTGACTGCTGAAAAGAAATAGGAGAATAGAAAAGATGGCCTGAGAGCATCACAAGAAACAGCAGAATTCCATCCTTTGTGGCTTTAAAATTACAAAAGTGAAACATTTTTCTTTAAAAAGAGAGTCCCAGAGTCCAGATTGGTAGCCTAGAGAAATTATTCTTCGAGGTTTAGTTCAGAGGCACAGTTGACCCCTAAGCCAAGAGAAAAGGAAGTCTGGCTACTGCTCCAGCTGGTGACGGATCTTGGCATTATCCATGTGGTGCTCCTTTTATGTGCATGCAGAATGCAAGAGCCATCGGGTCAGGAAGGCTTCCACCCAAATTTCAGAAGGAGGCCTGAGGGGTCAGGCAATGTGCTCCTGAGAGGGCAATATGTAAAGCTGTGAGTATAAAGCCAAAAGTTCTCTTGAGACCCCAGAAGTTTGAAAAATCCAAGAACATATATTATCTGTGAAAAACTATGAGGGAGCAGAACTGGCCTAAGAGAGAAGCCATGAGAGATTCAATCACCACAAGTGTCATAGGAGCAAAGCCACCCAAGCCCTTTGTAGTTCATAACTTGCCACAGATTGCTGGGGATACTGGAGGTGCAACTATGAGATTAATGTTTTCCCTGCTAGATTTTGATCTTGCTTTGTTCCCATTCCTTGCTATCCCTGTTTGCAATTTTTAAAATAGAAATATCTATAATTTCTATTCATTTTTCAGGGATTTGCAACTAAGAGTTTGCCTTATGTCTCAGAGGAGACTTTAGGTTTAGACTTTTCAGCAATGCCAAATCTGTTAAAACTTTGCTAACTCTTAGAGATGGACTAAATGTCTTTTTCATGTAGGGGTCAGCCTGGAATGTCATGGCTTATATTTAGATTTACCCTTCAAAACTAATGCAGTCAGACGTGGAACTTTTTCAGACGTTGCTGGATCTACAGTGTGTGATGCTAGGATTCATGGCACAATGCTAGGCTCAAGGGCACAAGAATTAAGGGTGTGCTACCTGCCCTAGGTAGCATAGATAAAAGGGGCAAAAAGAGAAGTGTTTATTCTTTGATTGCTTTTGCTATCTTCTATGTACCACAAACTGGTTCTCTGCATTCTGCTGATTATAGACTGAAACCTCTATAAACTGTGAACTAAATAAAACTTTCCTCCTTTAAGTTTGGGTGTCAGGCATTTTGTCTCAACCATGGGAAAAATGTTGCTAATGTAGGGTCTAAAGTAGGAAACATAATGCCAGTGGTAGATGAGAAAGTGTAGCCATTGGAGGGGAAGCAGTGGCTGGATTCTGTGGGGAGAAACTGGGAGTGGGAATTGCTGTGGGTGGTCCATCTGCAGTAGAACACAGACAATATTTGTAACTAGTATTCCTTGGACCCTTCTTACTTTCCTAGTCATGCAGGGGTGTCACAATTACAGCAAGATACCCCAATACATGGCTCTGTTTAAGGTTTCATAGGATATATATTAGATTAAAGATGCAATGGCTTTCATCGATTAGTTTAGAGTTGTTAGTTCCAAGTCTAAGGAAGTATTGGTCTCTCAGAACTTAGAGGTGCAGTCTTAGCACAGAGTGGAGCTAAGGACACAGGTACCATCAGGGGTCTTTATTTGTGTTCTTGACTCCACTTTCCTCAGTGTGTTGGCTTACTTCTTTCTCATTTCATTTGTTTGTTTCTTATGATGGGGACATCTGGCTATTGAATTCCTGACTTTTAGGTATTGAATTCCTGACTTTAAGGTATCATGTTTTCAACACACAAGAGATTATCTGAGAAATAGATAAAAAAAAGGATGTGGCATTTTTATACAATGGAGTACTACTCAGCTATAAAGAATGATCACATTGAGATATTTATAAGTAAATGGATACAACTTGAGACCATACTCATAAGTGAAATAAGTCAAACTGACATGTGTAAATACTGTATTGTCTCCCTAGTGTAAGAAATGGTAAGAGGAGAGAAGACAAGATGGCTGATCAGTGAGCAACAAAATACAAAGCCTCCTGGGAGAAACAACTCATACGCCAGAATAAAGCACCCTGGAGAGACCCAGACAGGGGGAGATGGATCCTCTTGACACAGGAAGAAATTAAAACATAAAAAAGCTCATCAAATACTTCGGGACTACAACTGAGACAGCTGAAGATTATGGGACACAGCATTTTCATGGTGACCCGGCAAATGTGCACCAGCTTGAATCTGCGCTGGCCAGCAGCGCTGCCCAGACTCGTTCCTGCCGCCACTCGCAGGAAGAATTTCAGCGCTGAGGTCAGGGGTTGGTGATCCCATTGGAAAGCGGAGCCAGCAAAGGGACTTTCATTACTCCACAGTCAGTACTGGGAATGAAACCCCCACCCTGACATGGGAGGGGCGCAACCAAATGGGTGACATGTTGGAATTGGGCAGGAGAAGCCTGAACTGGGAGTGACAGTGACTTCAGTTGGTTGCTCCCTCCCCAGAGAAGATTCGTGGGATTGGCTTGGACTGGGCTGCGCCCCTGGCCAGGACCCAATGAACCTTCCCAAATCGATTCACTGCACCTAGCACGCACTAACTGGGTGAAAGGCCCCTGAAGTTTGGTTGGCTCGGTGGGGAGGGGCAGGCATACGCAGCCTGTTTACACCTCAGTGACAAGAGCAGGCAGGAGAGGGCAGAGTTCCCTCGCCAGTGTGCTTCAGAGGAACTGTGGCCAACAGGGAAGGGGGCTGGAACCTACACTGTAACCTGTGTGGAGGAAGCCAGGGCCATGACAGGAGAGAGAGAGGCAGGAGGAGGCCCCCAGCCCAGAACCCTGAGAACACTGAACCAGGAGAAGGAAAAACAAGGGAGACTGAGGGCAGCAAACACAAAACATCAGACATGGCTTCAATGGACATTAAGAGATATCTTCAGGACCTTGTAGATGAGCTTAAAACTGAAATATTAAATCAGGTAAAGCAGGATATGAGTAGAGTAATAAAAGAAATGCTTTCAGGAAGCATCTCTCAGGATGATACAGATGGAAGAAGAGAGGAACACAAAAAAAGGAGAGAAACATTCAATAAAGAATATAAAGAAAATATAGAATACATGAAGCAGATTCAAAGAAATTACCAGGAAATTAAAAACTCCATTGAAAGCTGGCAAAACTCCTTAAAAGAAACTGAGGATAGACTATCAAAACCTGAAGACAAGTTGGCAGTGTGTGATGATGAAAGGAAAGATCTCTTAAAAATAACAAGGAAACAGGCAGTAACAATACAAAGGCTAGAAGATGACAAGAGAATCTACAATTCAAGAATAAGAAATGTGAACAAAGAAGCAGGAATACATACAGGTGAATTACAAAGTCTATTCATGGAAATAATTAAGGAAAACTTCCTAAGCATGGGAAAAGAAAATGACATTTGGTTATGTGAGGCATACAGAACCCCAGCCACCTACAACCAAAACAGATCTACACCCAGACATATAACACTCAAGATGCCAGAAGTTCAATATAAAAACAGAATATTAAAAGCTGTCAGAGAAAAGAAACAGATTACCTATAAAGGTAAGCCCATCAGAATCACGGCTTCACGGCTGACTTCTCAACACAGACCATCAGATCAAGAGGAGCTTGGAGTGAAGTATTCAAAGCCCTGAAAGAGAATAACCTCCAGCCCAGATTGATGTACCCTGCAAAACTGTCACTAGAACTTGATGGAGAAACAAGATGCTTCCATGACAAAAAGGAACTGGGTGAGTTTGTGACCATCAATCCAACCCTACAGAGAATCCTGAAGGACATTCTAGAGAGACAGAAAAAAAAATACCAGGATTTTAGGAACAGTGGCAGAAAGGCCTCAATGAGTGGGGCAGGTAGTAGAATGAAGGAGAAAAATGGACAAAGGCAGCAAAACAGAATGGCAGAAATGAGGCAGAGAAGGATAACTAGAAACTCTAACATAGATGGCCTTGATACGCTATATTGTTAATAGTGCACCAGGATTTAAAACCTACATTACTCACACTACTCTGCTTAGATGTATTATATTCTGTTCCAGTCATTTTACCTGTACTAGATTTGAAGGCACAGACAGTAATCCTGAAAATAACAGGATATAGTATGGTAATCATCCTTAATTTCCTATTAACTTAATCTAAAGCTCTGTAAAACCTACACTGTTTTACCATGATTGATCATAACTGAATCTGGTTTGTTGGATCGCTGTTTTGTATTGATAGATTTTATTCAAAGCTGTTATGATTGATAGCATCAAGTCTGAGAGTATAGGCAAATGTACTTAAGATGACAAGATTCACTAGAATATCCACTCTGGTTTGATTATTACCTGCCTTTGAAGTTTTATACTGTCTACAATGTTTTATTTTTACTAATATTGTTATTTACTGCTATACTCAAGTATACTGCTATATTCAATTATGCCTGATGATGTAGACATTCTATTGAAGATAATAAGAAGGAACACAGTAATCATTGTAGATCACCTTGTACTATGGTTTTATACGACTTTTTGGTTTCATGTTTTTATAGGAATTTGTTTTGTTTTGTCTTGCTAAGTTTTGTTCTTCCCTCTAATACAGAAAGTATAGAAATACATGCAGAGATTCATGCATGCGTAGCTGTTTACTTTGACTATCTACTTTGTATGCTTTAATTTTGTAACTTGAACAACTATTTCTAAGAGGAAAATATATAATTTATCAACTAGTGATTTCTTATTGTTTATCTTTTTTTTGAATTCTGTATTACCTCTACCCTTTACATGCTTTTGTTTCTCTTTAAATTAAAAAAAAATGAGTCTTTAAATCCTCAGACATGATATTTATTTAGGTATTATTTACTTTATCTCAGTAAGATTTTAAAGCTTTAAGTTTATAGAAATACATGTAGAGACTCATGCATGCGTAGCTTTACAGTCTCACTGTTTGACTATCTACTTTGTGTGCTTTAATTTTGTAACTTGAACAACTATTTCTAAGAGGACAATATGTAATTTATCAACTAGTGATTTCTTACTGTTTATCTTTTTTTAAAATTCTGTATTATCTCTACCCTTTACATGTTTTTTTTCTCTTTAAATAAAAAGAAATGGTAAGAGTACATAAGATACAAAATCCTCAATAAATACAGTGAAAAGGTAAGAATCTGCTTAAAAGGGGAAAAAATAATATCTCAGGGAGAAGGAGGAAAAAGAAAAAGGGAGGGAAATGAAAAACCATCTAAATTTGCATAAACACACTAAGGATCGCTAAGATAAATTTGTGGAACAAAATGATTAACATTCATAGGATTGGAACAATTGTGCATGTTGGTGTCTGGTGACCTGAGAAACTCTTGAGGATCACTATGTAAAACAACAATCCTAGTTGTGTTCCTACCACTTTGTTTTGAAGGCCTGTATCGTCATTGTTTGGGCTCTTTGCTATTGTTATTTATTTGTCTTTCTTGTTTTTCTAGTAATCTGTTTTGCCTTGTTTTGTTTTTCCCTCTAATACAGAAAGGATAGGTATACATGTAGAGGCTTATACATGCCTAGAATTTCTAAACAGTTTGTGAGAATGGATTATATTATGTGTGATGAAATGAACAGCTACTTTGAAGACAAAGAGGCATTATGGTATCCATTGCTGATTCCATATCATGATGCTGTGAAATCCAGTAACGCTTTTATTCTTTGTTCAGAGTGGTTTTAGTCTGTTTTGTATTGTTTAAATTTCAACATACATGAAGGTATGGACAGCTATTTTGAAGAGAACAAGAGACATTATGGCAGCCATTGTTGATTTTCCTATTGTTTGATATTGAAGGCCTGTAATGCCTTAATTACTCTGTTCTGATCAGTTTTGTACTATTTCGTTTTGCATGAATTCATTGTGCGTGAAGATAGAGACAACTGTTTAGAAGAAAACAGGAGACGTATGGTAGCCACTGTAGATCTTCTGTTGTCTTGCTTTTAAATCTGTGTCACTTACATTGTTTTCTTCTGATCTGCTTTGTTCCATTTTGTTGTGTTTAATTTTACCCTCTTTAAAATTAAATTTAAAAAATTAGTAAGATAAAAAAGAGATTGCCTATTACTCTCTATAGCACGAAATAAAAAATCTTTTGGATTTTACTGCTGGAGAGAGCTTATTTGGAATTTTGTGTCAGTCAATCAAAAATTCCCAGGGAATCTCATTGGGCCAGCTTGGTTCAAACCCAGTTTCAGTGGGAGGTTTGGTGTCAATGAGGACATGGCACACACACTACAGCCAAGTGATGAGGGGATGCAACTCCCAGGAAGAGGAAAATGGGCTAGAAAAACACCTCAAGGATTCAGACTAAGGGAGTAGGATCGTTCCATCTAGTCATGAGGCAGGAAGTTAATTATTTTCATTTTTAAAATTACTGTCTGAATGACTCCAGTGATGTTTTATTCGGTTCTCAGCCCTACATTTTTGTTTCTTCTTTTCTTACCAAAAGTCATGCTGCATAATGGGTGCTAAGAAGATTTTTGCTAAATTGGATGGGGTTTATTTTCATGTCAATTATTACATAAGGATACATTACAAATTCAGACACATATTCTGAATTACTTTTCACCATCTGCCACAAAAGTTTAGTTTGTGTCACTCACATCCACAGTCCTTTCTGTTTGCTTTCTGTACACCAATAAAGTCCAGTGATGAAGGATTCCAGCAACTTTTTTTGTGGCACCTACAGTGAGGTGACTGTACAGAGCACAAAGTGTTTGCTTTTGTATTGGGCTGGCTGCCGTCCTACGTTGGGTGCTGCTGTCGCACAATAGCACTCAGTGAATTACACGTGCCATGTTATACGAAATTGGCTTTAAGGAGAAATGAGAAATGAGTCAGAACCCCAAAAAGGAGAAGCTCTGGGTGCCCATCTTAGTTACCTTTATCACCACCGAGACCTACTATGCAACACCTGCTATTTGGTCCCACCGTTTCAGAGGTCAGTCCATGCATAGTCAGCCAGCACCTGAGAACAGCACGGTGGAAGAGCCTGGCCAAGAGCCAGCAAGAGAGGGAGCTGCGTCCTTCCCGGTCATTCCACCAATCACCTGCCTCTGACCAGGCCCCACCTCCTAACAGCAGGTCCGCCATAATGCCTATCATCCAATCACCTTTCAGGAGCCTCTGAACACATGACACCTTTGTCAGACATTCTAGATCTAAATTCTAACAATGCCCCAGACCCAAGTGGAATGTTATACAGTCAGTTGATACCACATGGGGTTGAGTTCCAGAGAGCCTACTGTACTGTGGATTCACCCTTCTGTGGGACAAGACTGAAAATGACCATTCCTGGGGAAGACACAGCAGCTCTCTGGGAGTCAGCCAGCTTGGATTTGGGGAATCAAATGATTAAAAGAACATTCTGAGGAAGCAAGCTGGTTAGGGTGGCTTTGGGAGACCTGAGAGGAATGAAACCACAGAACTGTGGGAAAATGCACTTGGGGACAGCTGTCCTGCTGGGAGTAGAGGACATTTTTGTTGCTTATCTACCTATTAAAGTCAGTTTATTGTCAGGTAAGCCCAGAGTGAGACTCACAGTCATTTGGGAAGCGCTGAGGAGCACAATAAAGGTCAACTGCTTTTAAACGGAGGGATCAAGTGCTCTGCACATCTTCCACTTATCCTTCCAGGTCTGCTCCTCATCTTCCGTCACCATGCTCCGTGCTCCAGGGACTGATGAGTGTCAGTGGGTTCCCTTCTCTCCTGCATCAGGGAAGGGAGGCCCTGGCAGAGATGACTACAAATAGCAGAGGAAGCTGGGGTGCATTTCCATAGCTTCACTCCCTCTAGGTCTTTGCTGCTTGGCCTCACCCCTCTACCAAAGCCTCCATGAGCTGTCATTCTTCTATGGTTTCCAGAGCCTTCTGCTTCCCTTGCCCTTGTCCTGCAGTGATGACTGATCCTGGAGGGGCTGACCCCAGGGCACGGCAGCCAGGCTGTAGTCTCTGCACTGAAATGAGGTCTTGGGGGTCCTTTGCTCTGTCCCCCACAACCCTTATGGCTTTGTCATCTGTATTGTACTTCTCCTTGGTCTTCAAAGGTATTTCCAAATTATAATATCTTTGCTTCTGATTGTAAGTTTGTATTTGGAAGGTAAGTAGATCAAGGGGCACCGTATTCATCAGTGGATTCATCCATTGATTGGTTCTGTAGCTGACTGTGCTGTGAGGCATGGTTGAAGGGAGTCGCTGTGGAGTGGAAGGCGTGACCTGGAAGGTACACGTTTGTCTGACTTCTCCTCTTTCTCCCAGTGGGTTGAGTGCTTTTCCTCCGCCGTGATTCTTCTGCCATGCCATCTTTGCCTTGGAGTCAACCAGCCATGGACAGAATCCTCTGTCTGAAAACCATGAGCCAAAAATAAACCTTTCCTACTTTAAGTTGTAGGTGTTGGGTATTTTGTCTCAGTGAAGGAAAAGTGACCAATACAACTTAAAAATATTACACTTATTGAAGGCCAACTGTGAATCTAAGATATTTCCATTAATTATGTCTTTTTCTTTTTTCATATTAAAACTGCAGGGCAACCTCATTACAGGCTCAGAAAGACTAAGCTTAACATATTGGGCCTGTGTGACTCGGGTACCTACGCTCGTAACTACTATGACATGCCTCTTGTCTGTTTGAATCCTAATATAGTAAATGTCAATAGATGAAGTCCATAAAAACAAATGTTCTTTGGGGTTCTAGATGTTTTTTAAGAGTTCAAGTGATCCTGAGAAAAACGTTTGACAGCCAATAAATTAAGCAGGTCTAATTTATTTAGTTTTCATGCAATACTTACTGAAGACATAGAAGTTCCTTAGAAACTTCAGAAAGTCCTCCTTGTTAAATTTGTAATTCAGTCTTTAGATGTCCTATATTTGAGGGAATCAGATTTTTGCCCATGTTGTCATAATTTGAAATATCCAAATGTTGGAGAGCGTTGAAGCTGAATACACGGGCAGGGCTGTGGCATGGCCCTGGCATGGCTGAACTGAGAATGAGGACACACCTCAGGGGGCAAGATGGGCCTCAGCTGAGGCCACCTGGAGCCTTTCTGTATAGTTTTCCTTAATCAGAATAATCTGTAACTCTGAGGGGTCCTTGAACCCCTCTCAAGAGTCTCTTCAGGTTTCCTCCTTTATCCACTCAGCTCTTGCTTGTTCTGATTAAATACGGGCTGCCTAGCGTCAGTAAGCCGGCTGGCTAGCCGAGTTAGGAGCTCTGCCGAGGACTGCATTCATTCCTCCTGCAGCCTTAAAGATCATGCCGCTTGTCTTAGTCCTTTGATCCTTCACCGTGCACCCATTTGGGGGATTGGGAATCTAGGTATAGACTCCAACATCCAAAGAAATTTATTGGCTGCCTGAGAAATGTTGATTAAGGAAACTTAATGTTACACTTACAAATTAACTGAATATTGAAGAATCAGTGATAACTTCATTCTTATTCAGAAATTACTGGTTCAATTTTATAAATTTAACATAGAGGTTTATAATATGGGGTGCTAAAGCCCATAATTTTTTCAATCAAAATTTTTATGTTACATGTAATTTGCAACAGAGGTAGATGCAGTAATCCTTGTATGCCTAAGATGGGTCAGATACTAAAATGTATTTTTAAACCTTGTAACAGGTGTTAGGAGAGTACAGATGTCTGGGGACACAGGACACAGGACAGACTCATTTGTGTAAGGAGCTGAGTGCCGCCAGAAGTGCCTCAGGAGGAACCTCGTGAGTGGCCTCCACGCGAATGTGGCTTTCAGAGAAGACCGCAGGGTGCTGCTAGGCGCAAGGAGATGCGGAGAGGAAGGAAGCCCCAAAGGGGCACTGGATTTTGAAGATGACCCTCAGCAGTGTCCAGTGTCCTTGGAAGTTTTGCTTGTGGAATCACATCCCTGCCACTTGGGCGCTTTCTCAGAAGTGTGTGTAGCCCAGTTATCATTGACTCACGGCTCTTCCTGCTACCCAGAAGCACCCACCTTCCCGCAGTCTCACCCCACGGTCTCCGGTTATATTGAACAAATTTGCTTTTCTCCAAATTTACCATGACTTTTCATGTTCTCCTGCGTTTACATGTGCCATTTTGACCAAAAGGTGGAAGTTCTGGTTGAATACTAGGACTGAATCCTAGTCTGATAACAGCTTGCTATTAGTTAGAGACTTCTGCAAACATAAACTATTCAATATTGTATAAGCACTTATGTGAGTAAAAATAATGTAGTAGATTGATTCCCCAGAGGATGTCTAAATGCTAACCTGAGAATTTGACCTTATTTGATAATAGGGTTTTTGTAGAAATAATATAGTTGTAAATCTGAGACTGAGGTCATTTTGTATTTATAGTGGGCTCTAGATTCATTGGCTGGTGTCTTTCTAAGAGTGAGATTTGGTATAGAGACATAGGACAAGGGAAGGCAGCTGTGAGTTCAAGGCCAGCCTGGGCTACCTAGTGAGTTGAAGATCCGCCTGAACTACATAGCCAGACCTTATTCCTAAAAACCAAAAACCAAGAAACAAAACAAAACAAAACAAGCCAGTAATGGAAAGCAGCAGCCTTGGGAAGCTGGGGAAAAGCAGGAGGGATTTTCCCTGCTGGGCTTTGGAGAGAATGTTGCCTGGTGGACAATTTGATTTCCAAAATGCTGGCTTTCAGATATGCAAGAGAATAAATGTGTATTAGCCTAATCCACTAAGTATGTGGGTCTTAGTTACAGCAGACCTTGCAGAGACCTAATATATAACCTCTAACTGACTCAGGTTAGACTGTTACCCATAATTATACGTCTCTTGACAGTAGGGGATGATTTTCGGAATTATATAGACCTCTCATCATCATGGCTATATCTTGAAGGAATCTCACGCAAAAAGTGTTTCTTTCATGATTAACAAGTATCTCAGAATGATCTAATATTTAAGCCTTGAGGCATATAATACATTTCATATCTTTGATGTCTGAAGATTCTGTGGTAGCAATGACATTTTTTCAAATGAACTATGTATTTTTCATTAGGTTTTATGTCATTTATTCATTGAGTCCACTCACATTTCCTATTAACATCAATCTCCCTTCCCTAATGGCTTGTAGCTCTTCAGTGTGGAGAAAACATATTTTGACACATCATTTAAATTTGCTCCTACACTGTATAACATAGTATAGGTTAGTCCTGATGGGTATTAACAATTACCACTTGTTGACCACATAGTATTTATGGAAGCTTCATACAGGTCATTTCTAAATTCCCCAGCAATTCTGTATTATCTGTATTTTATAAATGAAGAATTTGAGGTTCAGAGAAGCTAATGACAGCTAAGCAAGGGGGAGAATCATAGTTAAAATTCGCTCTCTCTTTGATTTCAATGTCTCAAGCCTTTCTGCCATGCGTGTTTTTTTTTTTTTTTAAGAAATTCTTACAAGTGAGTCATTGGAAATTTTTTTTCAAAGAAACAGTACTTTTCACATTTATTTATCCTCCAATATACGTATACAATAAAATGTACAATCATAAATATAAATTTCAATTTGGTTTACCTTGCAAATATTCTTCCCAGATAGCGCAGTGGATTTTGGGAACCTGAACTCTTACTTACTGGGCACGACTGAGTTCTCCTTGGCCTGGTAGGATTGTACAGGTGCTGGGGCTTAAGGTCAGGAAAGCAACAGCAGGGGAGCACAGTGCTTTGGAGGAGCTCTTCTTTTGTGACCAGACCCCTGGTGGACACCTCGCTGCAGACCTCCTTCTGCCTGTCCCTTCAGAAAGAGCTAGGGCACTGGGCCCTGTCTGTCTGTGTTCTTCTGTTTGACGCTGGGTTCTGACAGTGGCATTTCCCTCTGAGGTGCCGCTGGGTACAAGACAGTCTCCCTGCTTTTCCTACACAACCGAAACAGGCACAGACCCCTTTAGGGAAGCTTAATTTTTTTTTTTTTTAAACCACAAAGCGCTATGGAGAAATACAGGGCAGAAGTAAGAAAATAAAACTCACGAATTAATAAATCTTTCAAAAATAGCCGTCCCTGACATTTACTGGAGGCAAATGAAAGCGTGTGTACTAAGCTTTGTTTTGTTACAAATCCGCTTCCATTCTGGGAGCCCCGACAACCTTATCTTCCTTTTTCTTTCATCCAGAATTAGTGGGTTTAGTCTCACTCTCTTATAAAACAAATCCCCAGCCAATGCCGTCTTTTCTTAATTGCCTGGCTCTTTTGTAAAACAATTAATTTATTGACACATTTCATGTATAAATAATGATCACATTCATCATAGGGAATTTTACCTGTACATGATACATCTTGATTCTTTTTTCCCCCACCCGCCTACCTTCCCTTCAACTCTTTTTTCCCTCCTTATTTACAAAAGCTTTGTTTCCATTTTTTCCTCCTTTTCTCATTTAATTGCTTGGCTCTGGAAATTAAAGGCCGCCCTTTTCATTGTGGAATTTTTAAATTCGCCTCTTGGGGGCAGCAGCCCCTCAGACCTGAAGGACAGTTTCCTTGGTGCGGTGATGCTAAATTTGCAGTGACATGGTGGCAGCTTAGCTGAGTTGTTGTGATGTCACTGTTTTAATTCTGTGTTTTAATACATGAACTAAAACAAGAAACCTATGAATCAAAGTCAGACATTTTTGTAAATTAACCAAGAACAGTTTGCATGCTCAATGACAGGAGCTGATAAACTGGCTTACTTTTAATTTAGTTTACTTTTAATTTGACTTATTTTAGTTTGCTTTTATTTTTCTAAGTCTATAGTGTATGATTCATTTTTCTCCTATTAAGTCACCCAAAGAACTGGTTTGTTTTGTAACTTTTATGTGTTTGTTTCTATGCTTGACCTTACCCTCCAGGAAGTCAAACACTGCAAAGTATACTTTTCATTTATTTTTAAACTAGCTCAGTGCTCATGAATCTATTTAGGAAGGTAACAGCATGAGAGATTTTGGTTTGAATTCAATTCTTTTAATGAATATTAATGTGTCCATTTTAGGTTAAGCATAAAGTTAGATAATCAGGACACAAAGCTGAGATATAACAGATATACCCTTTTATTCTCAAGGACCTCCCGTGTCCTATTTATCTTTGTATACTAAATATTTATGTATTAATTTGAATGGGAAATAAAGTAGTATGATTCCAACTGAAAAGAATATATAAGTACCACGAAGTACTGTGGATATCCTTGTGTTGTCCTGTTCTTAGAGTGGAAGCTTTCAGTTTTTGTCCATTTGGTATGTTGGCTTAGGGTTTGTCATAGATGGCTTTTATTAGATTGCGGTAAAGACCATCTGTTTAAATTTTCTGTAGGTTTTTGTTTTTAATGTAAATGACTGTTGGGCTTTATCAAAGGCTTTTTCTGCATCTATTGAAGTGATCATGTGATTTTGCCTTTGGCCCTGTTTTTATGGTACATTACATTTATTGATTTGTGTATGTTGATCTGTATCTGCATTCCCAGATGTAGATCACGGTGTATAATCTTCTTGATGATTTACTGCATCCTGTTTACTAATATTTTATTGATAATTTTGCATCTATATTCATTAGGGAGATTGGCCTGTAGTCCTATTTTTTAGTTTTGGTGGCAGGGTAATATTTGCATCCAGGAATGAGTTAGGGAGTATTAATTTTTTCCCTTTCAATTTCATTGAAGGATTTGAGGAGCATTGGCATAAAACCTTCTCTAAGTTTCTTGTAGAATTCAGCTGTGAATTCATAGTACCTTGGTTTTTCTTTGTTGGTAAGTTTTTAACAATGTTTTCAATTTCTTTAACTGATACTGGGTTATTCAGAATTTTTAAATCTTCTGGATTCAGCTTTGGTAATTCGTACATATCTAGGAATCTGTCCACTTCTTCTGTGTTTTCCATCCTAGATGATTAAAGATTTTTGAAGTAGGTATTGATGTCTTCTGAATTTCCACAGGGTCTCTAGTGACCCCACCCATTTCATTCCTCATTGCATGAATTTGAGTTTTTTCTTTCCTTTTTTGATAAGGTTGGCTAGAGGTTTATCAATTTTATTTATACTTTCAAAGGACCAACTGTTTGATTCATCAATTCTTTGTATTGTTTTCTTAATCTCAATTGCATTAATTTCTGTTCTGATCTTTATAATTCCCTCCCTTACATGGGCTTTGTAACCCAAGATTTTTTACCCTGGTTCCACTGAGATTTGGGCTGGGTAATTTTTGCCGTGAAGGCTGTACAGTGCAATGCAGCAGCATTCTTTGCTTTTGCCCACTAGATGCCAAGAGTGGTGTCCTCCATCCCAGATGTAACAGCCAGAAATAAGTTTTCTGGTTGAGAATCATAGTTTAAATAATCCTTTCTTGAAGAACGCTGGGGTCATTTCAAATCTCTCATTATCATAAACTATAGGAGTAAGCTTCATACATTTTATTTTGCATGTTTTTAGGGATATGTCTAATATAAATTATTAGTCATGGGTTTTGGGTGAAAGTGAAACTGTTGGAGACTACTACAAAGCAGCTCTGAGCAGTATTTAAAATTAACTAATTGGCTTTCTATGTTTACCTGTGAGTCTGTCCTAGGCCTTAGCCCCTTGCCTGGCAATGGGAGCTGATTCATAGTAAGTGAACCTCTATGAATCACTAGTCCTGGCTGAGGCCTGTAGTGGCCTGTGAGGCCAGAGATACCTCAAAGGGCAAGATAAGGCCACAGCTGGCTGAGGCCTGTAGTGGCCTGTGAGGCCAGAGATACCTCAAAGGGCAAGATAAGGCCACAGCTGAAGACACCTTGGCTCCAACACTAATTAAGTAAATAGAGACTGCAGCTGAAGGAATTTCACTCCTCCAGTCTCAATCCTACCATAAATTCATCTTGGAGATAAGATGGTTCTCCTAAATTTGCATAATTTACTGCTTGGAGAAGTTTGAAATGACTCCCAAAGTCCTGCTTATTTCTTGTACTTTCCTCAGTTTCCCTGCCCTTTGTTTTGGACCTAATAAATATGGGTGGTCCAGAGAAGTCTTCATCTTAGCTCTCAGCATCTTGGGCTCAGCTAAAGGATTTTGACCCTCCTGGAGCCCTAAAATCATACCACTTGTCTCATTTTATTTAAACCTTCACTGTACACTCATTTGGGAGATTGGGGATCTAGGTCAGGACCCTATATGAAACTATTTCCTACACCCTTTACTTAATAGTACACATTGATTATATAAAGTAAAGGGTTTCACTATGGAGAACTATACAGCCTGACTTCAGGAGAAAAAGAAGCATGGGGATTACTTACATGGAAATAGTGGTGTGAGACTGGTCCATGCTCTTGTCAAGGGTTCAGGCTCTTCAGAAGGTGGTCTCTGGTTGAGATCATCAGTAATGCCTGAGGGATACTGAGGAAATTTCTGGGGTCTGGAGCAAGAGGAACTTCCTCTTCTGCAGTCTGTTGAGGATAGTCTGCAATGAAAACACAGTGATTAGACTGAAGACAGCACTGAGGTAAGTCAGAGGTTCCTGGTGGGTCAAGAACTGAGAGGGTCCAGGATGACCCTTGTGGTTCTGTAGGGTGAGCCCAGCAAAGGAGAAGAGAAAAATAAATATTAACCATTCCCTTACATTTTTCCAAAATCTTAGGATCAACTCACCTATTACCCAGAATGACAAAGATAGTCCTTTTATCAAATAAGGCATAACAACATTTACTTAAGCTTCCCATTTTGCATTTATATCCTAGTTAAATGAAATATACAGTGAGTTCATTTAAAAGAAATAACTTTTTTGGGTCATTTTTGAGACAGGATCTCCCTATGCAGTTTAGGCTGGCCTGAGTTCATTTTGTAGCCCAGGATGGCTACAACTCCTAAGTATTTTCCTGCCTTAGCCTCCCAAGGGCTAGGGTTATAGCCATGCATCACCAGACCTGGCTAAAAGAAATAACTTTGTAAATTTTTCTTCCCTTTGCCTGAATCATTTTGCAATTTTTCATAGAAAACATTAACTTTAAGACATTTGCCCTATTCTATTATCCCTTTGATCATTTGAACATACACAGACTATAATTTTGTAATTATAGGTTGCTAAAGGTGGATGCTTAGTTTTTTAAACATTAAATTAGATCCCAAAAGGATGACATGCAATTTGTTATATCTTAATTAGTAGTATAAGTAAAATAATTCCTAGTGGAAGAAACAATTGGTTTCTCATAAGTTGTCATAATATCAAAATATTGTAAAATCTGTCTAGGGGTGACTGGACTACTGATTATCACTTATAGAATAAAACACAAGGGAGGAAAAAATCCCATGAAACAGTATTTTAATGAGGAAAGAAAATTATATTGCCACTGTGCCTATTTGAATGAATGTGGTCAATTAACTGTTCTGTTTCAGAGTTGAACCAGAAAATCATGTGTCCTGAATTCTGAAGCAAATTTTATTCAAAGTAAGATCCAATCTTCAAGAATTCTGTTAACTAGAGAATTGTGTACTTTGAATCTTAGCTATATATAATGTTTATATTTCTTGCTAAAAATAGTAGATATGTAAAGAGAAAAAGTTCATTTATTATTTATAGATGCTCTTCTTTATATTAATTTATTTTCTAAAAATCTGGAAAAGTTTTATATACATGATTTATTTTAGTGTAGCAGTTCTCATATGATTTAAAGTTGAACATCTGCTAGCTTCTGGAATAGGTCTTGTTTTCTTTAGTTGAGTTGATCCTGCCTTTTCTGTCCTTTTTTTTTTTTCTATTTAAAAACTCCATGGAAGAATTGCCTGCATTATCAAGTTAGTGTCTCATTTGTGTGAGTTCAATGCCTGGGGTCTTTTAACATGCAGTTTTATGTCAGCTTTATGGGCCATGTTTCTAACTGGTTTTTAGCTGTTGCCAATGCGACTGGTTGCAAAATCACTTCATTCATCAAGGAATTGGAGAAATATATTTTTTTCAGATCTTTGGGTGCCTCTAGATGCCTTGAAAATTTGCTGACTAGGCAGGTCATCCTGTATAAACTGATAATAAAATGTACCTTATAGGAATAATTCCCCTTACTTTGTCTTCTCACTGCTTTCAAAGAATCAACTATGGGTAATTTCTTTATCATTATAAATATTCCTCTCTTTTAGTAAAGGCCAACTTGGCCTTTAACATTCTGCCTTTTAATGAAAAATAATCTTCCTTTATAAAATCATACTTAAACCCTAAATAACTAAAACAATTTTTAGCAAAACAAAAACAGAAGCAGAAACAGTTTTTGGAAGTTTCAATCCATACTCAGCTGGCTCCAAGGCAAAGTGGCCTGGCTAAGGGGCAGCCCTTCATGGCAGCAGCAGGCCAAAAGAGGGAACAGGGTAAAAACGGAAAAGCCGCCTCCTTCCCTCCTTGTATCTTATGCAGGCTCCGCCCCTGGGCAGGTACAGCACTCACACTGCCAATCCCAGCACTAGGCACCAAACCAATCACAAACCCTAGACTCAGGTACTTCCATGACTGCATGAGGCTTGGGGGGCCACCAAGGCATGAACCATAACACTTGGTGACTCTCATTAGTGGATGAAAGGATAAAGAAAATATGGTTTATAAACACAGTGAAATGCTATTCATTGCCCTTGATGATGGCCATTCTTACTGGGGTAAGATGGAATTTCAGTGTTGCTTTGATCTGCATTTCTCTAATGGCCAAAGATCCTGGATATTTTAAAAATGTATTTATTGACCATTTGTATTTTTTATTTTGAGAAATGTCTATTCATGTAATACTATTCACTGTGTTTAGAAAGAAGGAAATTCTGTCGTTCACAAGAGCATGAATGAACCTGGAGACCATTATATTATATGAAATAAGCCAGGCACAGAAAGAAAGCTACCTTACGGCATCATTTCTGTGTGGCATCTTAAACACACTGAATTGATAGAAGTAGTGACTAGAATGGTGCTTACCGGGGCCTGGGTTAGGGAGACATTGATCAAGGCTGTGAGGTTTCTGTTAGGTGGCAGGAATGAGTTCCAGTCATGTACTGTGCAACACGGTGACTGCAGTTAATAATAACCCACTGCATACGTGAAAATCACCGAGAGTAGACCACAAGTGTCCTTACCGCAGAATGTTAATTATGTGAAGCAATGCGTATATTAATTAGCCTGTTTTAGTCATTCCAGGATGTAAACATATTTCAAAAACAGAATGTTGTGGATGATATATATATATATATATATATATATATATATATATTTCATCAACTAAATTTAAAAATCACCAAGAATAGGAAATAGTTCTTTTATAATTGTCTAGAAAAGATCATAGTTTAAAATTCTAAAAATGAATCTTTTTAAAGTTATGGAAATACTTGTTAAGATAATTTAAAGATACACTTTAAAATGAAATCGCAAAAATAGAAGAATTGGGCTGGGATATAGCTCAGCAGCACAATGCCTGCCTGACAAGTGTGAGGCCCTTAGGTCGACTCCTTGGTACCCACAAAACAAAACACAAAGCAAAACGAATGTCTACGTTTTAAAAGGACAGTGGTACTCACTTTTTTTTTCCAGTACTGAGGACTGAACCCAGGGCATTGCACTGAGCTACATTCTCAGAACTCTTTTATTTTTTTATTTTGATACAGGTTTTAACTTATTAAGTTGCCCAAATGGGGCTTAAATTTATGCTCTTTCTACCTCAGCTTCCAGAATGTTGGGGTTACACGTGTGTGCCACGATGCTCCCCAAATGTGTTAATCTTTCTTAAAACCCAGGAGATAACCAAATAGCATCTTAGATTCCCAGGAACAGATTTGTTTTAACTTCTGAATGTCAACATCTATCCAAAGGTTCTACCCCCAGGGCTTAAGGCTTTCCAAATCTCTCTCACAGAGAATATATTTTAAATTCATTATAAAACATGATATTTTCCACAACTCTGACAGGGAAAGCATGACTCACTTTACTCTTGATCCAACCTGTTAGACTAGTAAGCACCGTGTTAGCAAAAATGAATTACTGTGTGATTTTTCCAGTATCACAAAAGTGATGTGAAGTTCTAATACATTTTAAAATTCCATAAGAAGATGTGGAAACTAAGGAGCATGAGGTAAATTTCCATATCACTAGCACAGAGCACTTTTATTCAAATACTTTTCAAGGGCCATGTGTTAACATCGTGGAAACCCAGTTTGACCTTCCAGTTTGTGTTGTGCTTCCATTTGGGGAAGGAATTGTACACAGAGCAATTGTACACAGGCTTGAGCTAAGGTGCACTTTGCTTCTTTTGATGGTTCATCTTAGTGTAATGAAATGGTTTAAGGAGCAAACGTACCTTTGATGTGTACATTTTTCACCTGACAAATATTAAACTGTGATGATTCCCCTGGTCAGTAGTATTAGCATCACTTGGGAATGTTTAGAACCATAAATCCTCAGGTCTCTCCCAGGCCTTCTGAATCAGAAAATGGAAGGGCAGCACCTACAGGGCATCCTGATATATATGCTCAGATGGAGACTTTTACTGAGTGAAACTTAAATCAGCGGCTCTAACAGGGTGACTTGGGTCCCCGCCAACTCCTCCCAGCAAGGAGGTGCTGCTGCCATCTAGCGGGCGGAGGCCAGGGGTGCTGCTTAGCATCTTCCAACGCAGCCCCCACCACGACAAAGCTTTCACCAGCTGCAAATGTCAGTAAGAAGGAGAAACTCTGAAATAAATCCTTTAGGAGGAGTTTCTCAAAATATATAGTGAAAGGAAAGGTACTACGAATTGGCAAACGTCTAGAATTCAAGTTCTGGCTCTGTTAATTGATAGTGGTGTGGTTTTATGTCAGTCCCTTAATGTCTGAGATCCGTTTGTCTCATTTATAAAATGAGGACGGTCTCTGTCTATGGGACGGATTACTATGAGGATCAAATGAAATGATGTGTATGAACACACTTTGTAAATTAATGCTAATTAAATCGAACCGGAGTGGGAGGAAGATTTGGCCCAGACGTGGGAGTAAGATGCTAAAAAGGGTAAGATCAGCTGATTCAGCTGCCCAAAAATAACCAGATTCCTTAATGTAAATGTGATTTGTGTCAGAGATTTTCCTTAGTGCTTCTTGTATTCTTTCCTCTAAGTATTGCATCTTAGCTTTTTAAGTCCTCAGTCACTGTATGCCACAGATATAAGTTGCTTCTCTCTACTAGACATTCTCAAATGTTAGTCTGCATTAAAACCGTGAGGAAATTCTTATTAAAGTTCCTTGAACACTGATCACTGGGCTCCACCCCTAGAGTTTCTCAGGAGGGACCTGAAAAATCTGCTCCAGTGGATGCTGAGGGTGCTGGTTTGGGGACCACAGAAATACTCTCTGAGTGGCCCAGTGGCCTACGCCTGTAATCCCAGCAACCTGAGAGGGGTAGGAAGGAGCACTGAAAGTTCAAATTCCTCCTGAGGAATTTAGCAAGACCTTGACAAAAATGAAACAAAATACAAATCCACGCGACAGCAACAACAAAACAAAACAAAACAAAAAGCAAACAAACACAAAAAGGGGCTAGAGATGTAGTTTAGCATGAAGATCCTGAGTTCAATCTTTTTTCTTTTTTAATTCAACAAAACAAAACAAAAAACCACCCCCTAAAGCCACACACTACTTCGCCCTATGAATGGAATCTAATGGTTAGATCACTAATTTCTAATTGTCATTCACTGGCAAGCTCAGGCTATGCACATTTTGATTGTCACACCTCTTTGCATAAGAAACAGCTTTTATATTCCTGGCAAGTGGAACCGTCTCTCATTAATTCCTTCCCTAAAAAGGCCCATTTATTTTTCATCTATAGTCTCAATAACATTCATGACTTTAGCAATTTAGTGCTGATAACAGCATTGACTTGTTTTCATGTCACTGAGGCTCCTCTAGCCATCATATTTCGTGGCAAAGTATTTCGAGTGCACACTCGGCTTACACCAGGACAGGATGTGCCAATGTTGATAAAAAATAGCTCCATTGCCAGGTGTGGTGGCTCACGCTTGTAATTCCAGCACTCGGGAGGCTGAGGCAGGAGGATTGTTGTGAATTCAAGACCAGCCTGGGCTACAAAGTGAGCTCAAGGCCAGCCTGAACTGCATAGTGAGACCCTGTGTTTCAAAAAGACAAAAAACAAAAAACAAAAAAATAAACAAAAACAAAAACAAAAAAACCAAACAAACACACACTTCATTATTCAGTGTTTATCCTAAATGCAGGGAATACTGTACTAACAAAAATCAAAAACAATGAAAAAGAAAAGGTGGATCTCACTGAAATCTGTACTGAAATGCACTTGTGCGCCATGTGGCCGATGCACTGATGCACTATTTGTCCAAATGTGCTGCCTCCGGCCCTGCCCTTGGCCCTGCATGACGAGAGTGTGCTTGGGTACCAGTGCCGTAGAGGGTTCCTCAGGTGGGTCTGCACCTGCTGTCCCCGGGTGTCCCCAGGGAGGAGAGCCCCAACTCCTCCCCATGGGTTTGGCCGTTTGCTGGCAGAGAGTGAACAGCAGGGCTCTGGGGTAGCCAGGGGACAGGGGGAAGTGAGCCGTAGTGGTCCTTTCTCCACTCCTGGAGGTTCATGGCCAAATGTATTAATATATCTGAGAAGACAAAATATGTAGGCAATTTTTTCTCAAAGGAAGACATAAACTTGCAGCAAATTTACAGAGAGTTACTCTGATATAGTAGGTAGTTTTGGGGTCAAGGTTATAAACCCCCCAAAGTAGCCATCCAAGGTACCAATAGCTTGACTGTGTTAGAGCTGACTGTGAATGTGTTGGCAAGTGAAACCATCTGTCTGCCTGTGAACACAGCGGAGTGCATTTAACATCCAGGTGTGTGCTGTTCCTTTGAAGCACCTCCTGAGCCTCACTCACCCCTGCTGTGATTTGGGAGCAAGGGTGTGCTTGTGGTTAGGTTGAGTTTTCCTGGTTGCATCATAATAAAGTCAGAGGGTTTGAATTTGTGACTTTAAAATTGTCAAAGGGGTCACAGCAGGACCTCCCTTCTGTGCATTCCAGGATCACCTGAACCAGGTAAGCACTGAAAATGTGTTGTTCTATTAAAAGCATAAAATTGTGATAACAGCGGACCTGTCAATTGAATAGGTTTGTTAAACTGGAGTGTGACAAGATCGCAGTCGATTGTAGTGCTGCTACAATCAGCCGAGGGTTCTTTTGCCGGATTCAGTTGCAAATCATGAACAGGCAAAGGCAGCTCTGCTAGTGATCCTGGTGTCCTCAGAGGATGCTGGGTAATGCCAACTGCCAACAATCAACCTGGTCACGGCTGTTGTCAGCCTGTTCCAGACACTGCAGGTCAACTCTGCCACATGCTGGTCTCTGCAGCTGGTCTTCATTAGCTGCTGTTCTCTGGAGCTCTTCGGTGCTCTAAAAGCCCTTCTGTTCATTGCTTTTTATTTTGAAATGATCGCTCTGTTCACTACTTAGGATAAGCATGTTTTAAAAAGTTTACAGGGCTTTTGGAGCCTACGATCCCTGAGAAATACATTGTGAGCAGGTTTTCTGGAACACCAAAGTGAGCATTTCCCAGAGGCTGTGCTGCAGTGCAGGGAGGTCAGTACGCTGAAGGAAACCCTCCTAGACTAACCAGGGAAGCCTGTGGGGAGGGCGGCTTATACAGCAGCTGTAGGCCTGTGCCGGGTGCAGGGATCCTGGAGGGCCTCGCTGGCATGGTGGTGACCCAGTGGGAGGTGGTGCTGAAACCGAGGAATTTTCTGGAAGGCTAGCTGTGGGGGTCAGGGAGGACACCAGAGGAAGTTGTCCTCGGTCTATGGAGGGGGGCAAAGAGGAGCAAAGGGAAGCCAGGGGAGGGCACAAGTGCCTGGCCAAGCCACGCCTCACCCCCAAGCTAGTGGGAAAAATAGGAGAGTCGGTGCTTCTTGGCTGTCTCAGGAGGTGTGTGTAGCTGGTCCCGCAGTGCTGTCACTGTGCCTCTCATGAGGGGGAGCACTGCTTTTATTAGCCTACGTGTTATTGGCAGAATCCGCAGCACTGCATGGAAACAGCCGCCTCCACCAAGGAGGCAGCAGGCTCCCCGGAGCTTCCGGCTGAAGGGGAATTACAGGGAAGGGCCATCACTCAGGGGCTGGGGACGTGGACAAAGGGCTTTCCCAGGAGGGCTCCTCAGGTGCCCCAGTGGGCCTGAGAGAGCTTGGGAGTCGCCTTTGGAGATAAAGACATTGTTTCTCTCTGTCCTTCCCAAGCTCCACACTTGTGCTCTCCCCACCCCACGCCCTCCTCACTGTCTCCCCAGCCCCTGCTCCTTCAGCCACCCCGTGTCCCTAACACCCTCTTCCTTCACCCTCGCCCGGCTGCATGCTCCAAGCCTGTACCCCATCCCCTCCTCCCTCACGCCACCCCACATCTCTCCCTCCCTGCCTCCCTCCACCCCTTCCCTCTCCTCTCTCTCCTCCTTCCTTCCTATTTCTCCTCCTTCGCATTCTCCCTTCTCTCCTTTCTCTCCCCCTTTTTTCCTCTCTCCCTCTTCTTTCTCTCTCTCTCTTTCTGTGCCAGCATAAAACTTTGAGCAGAAATCAGAGCCAGCTTTGTCTTCCCTCTAGATTCTCTGTGCAGACCCACAAGAGTCTGGGACATAGGATTCTGCTTTACCAGCTTCTTCAGGGTCTATTGGGTGCGAAGAGTTTGGCTGCTGTTTGCTCTCATGTGGTCGATCATCTGCTTTGTTGCATGGTGCTTCATTTTACCTCTGATTTCTAAAGTGGTTGTACTAGTTTACATCCCCACCAGTAATGTAGAAAAGTGATTTCCCATTTAGTGTGTTTGATTGTTGCAACTATATTTCTAGCAGCTTTATTGAGGTATTAATGATACACACAGAACTATACCTATTTGTGTATAGTTTGATTAGCTTGGACATATGCAAATATCTATGATACTGTTACCACAGTCAAGGTAAAAGTACATCCAACACTTCCCCAAATTTCTTCATGTCCCTTTGTGTGCATGTGTTTTGTCTTTTTATAGTAAGAAAATTATACATGAGATCTTTTTGAGTAAATTTGTAGTGTGCATTATATTAACCATTTGGGCTTTTTTTTTTCCTCACTGTGCTGTAGAGTAGGTTCTAATTCTTGTAGAGTAGGTTCTTATTTCCTGTAGGGTAGGTTCTAAACTTTGTACCCACTCAACAGTGGCTATACTTTTTATAGCCGGCATGCAGTTTAATCATTTACAAAATACATCCTCTTGAGAGCTACTTCCCAGGTTTCTAAAATCATTCTTGGAACGCCATTAGCTGGTTTCTCATAGTGTTTTCATCCTTTTTACATCATGACAAACACATGTCCTCCAGGCTGTCATTGCACAGAATACCGGGTTTCACTGTGACGTTTTCATGCATCCTTGTAACATACTCCAGTCATGTCGACCCCCTTTATCTCCCCTTATTCTCTCCACCCCACTGAGTGACCCCCTTCCTCTTATTTAATATTCTCCTACTTCAAAGTCACTTTTTTCTGGGTTCTGTATGAGAGAGAACATGTCCTACTTCTCTTTCTTGAGCTTGCCTTATTTCACTTAGCAACCTTCCCTGAAAATTCCCTTTGGAGATAAAGACATTTATCTTTAATTTCCCACTTTCATTTCCCTGAAAATGACATGGTTTGATTCTTTACTGCTGAATGATGCACCATCGTGCATATGTACCACATTTACATTATCCACTCATCCGCTAATGGGCACCTGGGCTGATCTCATAATGCAGCCGCTGTGAACTGTCTTTAGCCATCAGGGAAATGCGAATCAAGGCTCTACCAAGATTTCAGCCAGTCAGGAAGCAATTTCATAAGGAATGCGCTACCACTGTGAGTGTCCTGCCCTGCTCTATGGCTGATGTTTGGGTAGTAGCCTGCCCTTTGCATCGTGATGGGTCTTGTTGTGGTCCCCTCACAGCCACACGGGAAGGGCAGGATGATCCTTGTTTTTACTGGTTGTGAAATAGTGAGTCAAAAATTGTATTACACTCATAGTCACTAGACTGTTCCTTCACACACAGAACTGGAACTTAAGCGGATGATTTCAACTGCAATCCTCTTAATAGGTTTTAGTGGCATGGGCAGGAAGGGTGGAATTTTAAAAAGTTACTTACAAGAGCAATTTTAGGTTTAAAACGCCCCTCACAGGGAAGTGTCATGTTGATTTCATCCTTGCATGCTACCATGTCTTGCAGACCATAACGTGTCTGTGTAGATTAAGTATCTGTTACGTATTATGTTTTCCATGCTGTGTCTTTCTTTTTTTTTAAGAAAAAGAAAATGAAACAGAAAGAGGGTAGAAATAATACAAAATTTCAACAAAACAACCCCCCCACAAATAATAACCAGTAAGAAATTACTAGTTGATAATTACATATTTTCCTCTTAGCACTAGTTGTTCAGGGCCGTGGATTTAGCTCAGCAGCTTCAGTGCCTGCTTTGCAAGTGCGAGGTCATGAGTTCCATCCCTGGTACCAAAAACAAACAAACAAACAGAAGTAGTTGTTCAAGTTACAAAAGTAAAGCCTACAAAATGGACATTTAAACAGTGAGACTGCAACCAGTTCTGTTCATCTATCCAACAAAAACTTAGTATGGTTATCAATCCTACACACTTAAACGTATATGCAGTTATATCCTTTAGAGCACTTTCTTTTCCTCTCTTTTTTGCTTTACAATAACTGATCCATTCTCGTAAACTGTTTAGAAATTCTACCCATGTATAAGTCTCTACATGTATACCTAGCCTTTCTGTATTAGAGGGAGAAACAAATCAAAACAAGTCAACAATACAAATTCCTAGAGAAACATGAAAAGGACATATAAAACCACAATACTAGGCGATCTATGGTAGTTAATATGATGTCTCTTGTTATTTTCAATAAAATTGTCTATATCTCCTCACTGATTTTGACTGAATCACAATCTGGTACTTAAATAACAAAGCTATAACCTGGCTAAGGCTGTTCTTCATTAATGAGTCAGGCAAACCTCGCTTGTATTTTTAATCAGGGCCTTAGAATTGTACTCTTTATGAACTGGCCCACCAGGCTTAGCATTCAAACAGAAGCTGAAGACCAAAGGAGTCCCAGTGGCAAAGCATAATTAAACTTAGCATTACATAACACTATTAATAAAAACCAAACATTGGAGACATTATAGGACTTCAAAGCCAGTTAATAATCAAACCAGAATGGGTATCCTATTGAATCTTATCATCTTCAGAGTAGTTGCCTCTACTCTCAGCCTTGATACTCTCAAGCATACCAGATTCGAATAAAATCAGTCAAGACAAAACAACAATATAGCCAATCTTCTCTGCCTCATCTCTGCTATGCTATTTTTCTTTCACTGTTGTTTACTTTTCTCCTTCATTCCACTGTCTGCCTTTTTCATTGAGGCTTTCTGCCATTGTTCCTGGAATCCTGGTGATATTCTCTCTCTCTAGAATGTCCTTCAGTATTCTTTGTAGGGTTGGATTGGTGGTCATGAACTCCCCCAGTTCCTCTTTGTTGTGGAAATATCTTGTCTCTCCATTAATTTTTGAGAGACAGTTTTGCAGGATACATCAATCTGGGCTGGAGGTTATCTTCTTTTAGGGCTTGGAATATTTCGCTCCAAGCTCTTCTTGATTTGATAGTTTACATCGAGAAATCTGCTGTGATTTTGATGAGTTTTCCTTTATAGATAATCTGTTTCTTTTCTCTGACCACTTTTAATATTCTGTTCTTGTGATGGATTTCTGGGATCCTGATTATTATATGTCTGGGTGTAAATCTGTTTTGGTTGTAGCTGGCTGATGTTCTGTATGCCTCATATATCTGAACATCACTTCCATTTCCTATATTTGGGAAGTTTTCCTTAATTATTTCTGTGAATATCCTTTTTATTTCACTTGTATTTGTCCCTGCATCTTCATTCACATTTTTTATTCTTAGGTTATAAATCCTCTTGTCATCTTCTAGCCTTTGTAACGTTACTTCCTGGTTCCTTGTTATTTTTAAGAGATCCTTCCTTTCACTATCATACATTGCAAATCTATCTTCAAGTTTTGAAAGTCTGTCTTTAGTTTCTGTTAAGGCATTTTGCCAGCTTTCAATGGAGTTTTTAATTTTCTGATATTCTCTTTGACTCTGTTTCATGTATTCTAGACTTTGCTTATATTCTTCATCAAAGGCTTCTCTCCTTTCTCTGGGTTCCTCCATTCTTCCATTTGTGTCTTCTTGAGGAGTACCCAGCATTTCTTTTATTAATCTTCTTACATCTTGCTTTACCTGAGTTAGAATTTCAGATTTAAATTCGTCCATGAGGTCATAGAAGTATTTCTTTATTTCTGATGAGGCTGTGTCTGATATTGCATGTTTGCTGCCCTCAACCTCCTCCACATTTACCTCTCCTGGACTCACTTTCCATGGTTTGGCAGTTGGAGGCCTTTTGCTGTTTCTCTGTCTTTTCATATTTCTGGTTTCTTTCAGATGGGTGAGTGGTGGAGGTCTCCAGGCCTTTCGTACTGCTTACAGTTTTTCTGCAATGCACTGGCTAGGGAAGTGCTGCCCCCCACCCCAGTCCGCTGCTGATCTACAAGGCACATGCAGCAGCAATGTGGACCGGCCCCTCCCCCTATGTCAGTCAACCAGTAAATGCTTCAGCATGTTTGTGTGTTCCCTGCAGATGTCACAGGTTCAGGACAGCCTCGTCCCTGGTTATTGAGTTCCAACCAGGGGCATGGCTCAGGCCAAGCAGATCCCACAATCAGCTTGGGCCAGGAGCTGCCAACTGACACTGCCTCTGTTGTTGATTCAAGCCTGTCCTGCCCAACTCCAAAATGTCGTCTAGCTGGTCCTCCCGCTCTGGGGAATCCAGTTCTCCAGACTCACCAAAGTCTGCACAGCTTGACTGGCTGTTTCCACTCCCTGTTGCAGAGCCTCCTCCCGCCAAGGGTCTCAGGCTCACCAACCCCCGCTCTTGGCAGGGCCGCAACCTCAGCTCAATCGTGAGTCACCTGGCTCTAAGACATGCCGGGTACAGCGACCGGGGCGAGCCCAGCTCCAGCCCTTCGTCCACGCTTCTTTTTCTTTTTCCTCAGTTTCTTCCTGGGTCATGAGAATTCCTCTCCTTCTGTCTGGTCTTCTCCATGCTGTTAGATTCTAGCATCTGAGTTGTTTTCAGAGAGGTTCTCTATTGTGCTACCTGTCGATCGGCCATCTTGGATCCATGCTGTGTCTTTCAACGACCGAGTCTTTAATACTGGAAGGTATCTTAGAGATCACTGGCCAGCCCTTGGTTTTGCTGTAGGAAAGGGCACTGAGGTGCGTGATGGTCATGGTGCACACAGAATCACTAACAGGAAGGCACCCAGGTGCTAAACATCTCCACCCGCCATAAGATATTACCGTTGCTTCATGCCCATTGAATAAAGGCAAATGCCACTGGCAATTAAAAAAAAATGAGTATCATTGCGCACTTTGTTTTTTTTAACTTAGGGGTATTTCATCACTAAAGAGTTTTACAGTTGTCTCGTTTATCTGTTACTTCTTCCATTTTAGCCCATATCAGACTATTTCCAGTCCCTGAAGAAAGCAATGATTTTCATACTTCTTCATTTTTGCTCACCTGGTTCCTGCTTTCTGGTATGTGCTTCCCCTCTCCTGCTCTGTTTTTGAATCCAAGCTCAACAAAGGCTTCCTGACCTATCTTGGTTTACTGCTTACCCTGATTACAACCCTGAACTCTTGTTGCAGTACTCAGCACACTGTTTGAAAGTCGCTGTCCCCTCTTATAGCCCAGTAATTGCTAGAGATTGCTAATGATAAGCTGAAGGCTTAAGAGAGACAAAAATGTGGACAGGTCCCTGACTTATTTATTTTGAATCCTCCCCAGAATATAAAATAGGTATGTGTAAGAAATAAGAACACCTTGCCTAGAATGGGAGCATGGTCCACAGAATCTGTTGAAATATTAGTATATACAGAAAACACTGTGGTGGGCAATTGTTTAAAAGTCCATTTGCAAAGTTGAGATAATGCTCATTAGTTATTGTCTCATATATATAGTAAAAGATTTATTGAACTCCTTTAATTTACCAAGAACTGAACTTGATGAGGAAACATGACAGCAAAAATAACAACTGAGCACAGTCTTTCTGTGCACCTACATGGTTACACTAAGTGTTTTTTTGTTTTGTTTTGTTTTGTTTCTGTACTGGGGATCAAACTCTTGACCTCATGCTTGCCGGGCAGACACTTACGTCCCTGAGCTAAATTCTTGGCCCTTATACTAAGTGTTTCACATGCATTTTCATTTACTGTATATAAAATGATTATGTACTTTTAATTCTGCACAAGCTCCTTGATAAACAACCCAGGGTTTATGAGCTATTTGTAACATGGTTTAAATGCACATCATGGATTTGACTTACATTTTAACAAAAGCATCAATATATTGCCGAGGACCTACTATATTCCAGGTACAAAAGAAATACTTGGGTAGTTTCTGACCACACAGGCATCATAGAATCTGCTTCAGGAAATCACACACAGAGAAATGCTTACATGTTACAGAGCACCTACCCAGCACTGTAAGGGCAGTGCTGATGGAACTCAAGGGAAGGAGTTATGCGTGCAGGATTAGGTAACTTGGTTAGCTCTCCTCACTGATTTCGACTGAATCACAATCTGGTACTTAAATAACAAAGCTATAACCTGGCTAAGGCTGTTCTTCATTAATATGAGTCAGGCAAACCTCGCTTATATTTTTAATCAGGGCCTTAGAAGTATACTCTTTGTGAACTGGCCCATCAGGCTTAGCATTCAAACAGAAGCTGAAGACCAAAGGAGTCCAAGTGGCAAATGTTTGCTTTTCACTTGTAGGGGAAGAAAAGAAAAACCACAAGACTTAGAGCAGTGGTTTGCTCCCTGCAGCCTGAGCACTGACCTTGTAGACCATTATGTGCAGTTACTTGTTGTATGCAGGCCTGAAGTTCTGGAACCTTATGCTGTGTGTGTGTGTGTGTGTCTGTGTGTGCCTGTGCACGTGTACAAATGCGTATGTGTTTTCAAGCAGACTCCTTGCTGGGTGACTCATTGTGGGGTTGTCATGGGGAAAAATGGGAAGATGAATCAGATTAAGCAGCCCTGAAGAAGCGGAGTTTCTACCTACACACGCCGTCCTCTGTCAAAGCCTTTCCATTCTTACTACCATCCCCTGCGGTGGTGCAGGCCCCTAATGTCAAGGCAGAGTTTTCCATCATACTTTTAAGCCTGAGGTAGTGCGTGCTTTCGTGGAGGATAAGCAGATGTTTTTGGCAGAGAGAAAGAATGAAATAAAAAGATGATTTCTTGCCCTTGTGGTTAGACAGGTTCAAATGTAACAGTCAAGCAAAGTGTTGGAAACTAATTAGCACCTTAAAATCATTGTTGTTAGAATCAGTGAACTGATTTTTTAAAAAAGATGTTCTATGCTTTGTAGTTATCTGCTTGGCTTATGTCAAATTAACATGTTTCATCAAATCCTAATATATTCTCAATTTGTACCTTACTAAAATTCATTTAGTGTTTTTATTACATTATTCTCCAGAGTTCAGTAAAATTCCACTAGTTAGATAATAAAGCTTTACTAGTTTTATCTTATGATAAATCACAATATACAAATGTGATTTTTTTTCCCACAGTGTAGTCTTATATCCCAGGTTCTGTGGATCTTTGATTCTCTTTGTGTATATACACATACACGCACACAGGTACATGTATGTACATATGTGTATTTAAAGGTACGAGTAGCTTCTATATACTGCTTAAACACAGCTGCTAACCTGAAGTTCATGAACCATTTGCAGTTTTATGCATAATCTTTTTGTGGCTACGCATTTCTGTAAAAATTGGGTTCAAAGCATTTATCATCTTCAAAGGGTCTGTGATAAAAAATGATTATGAATTACCACAGAAATGATACTTAAATACCTTGATAATAATGCAAAGAGCAATAGTTTTCATTAGGAAAAATGATTTCCCCTTTAATGAAGCAAAAGTGTATTCACCAAATCTGTGTTGCAATAAAACTTAGACAGTGAAAAATATTGTTGGGTGTTTTCATTCTCTTCTTCCTTGCAGTTATGACAGCTCTTTGTATTCATGCTGTGTGCTGACACTGTGTGGATCAGAGCTTGGCATTTTTGTAGCTCAGGAGTTAATCTTGAATAGATTGGGCTTGAATGTGTACATTTCATATCTCTGAATCCACAATTCTCTACTAAATTCCTTGTGATTTAAGTGCATTATTGAAAATTTTAAAAAATGAACATGTATTTATCATGTTCTAGTATTAATATTATGAAGAACAAAACTGGTATTTTTTTCCTCCCAAATTTGCCAATACATAGACTGTACAGTGATTTTTCAGAAAAGCATTTTTCTCAAGGTAGGTTCTTAGTGGAAGGATTGTACAATAGACTCCGATCAATTCTGACCTTTAAACATGGCCCTACGGCTGTAAAACTCCATTTCAAAATATTTCAAGGATTAGTTACTCAGTTGTTTAAAATTCGAGTTCCTAGTCAATTGCTGAGCACTGTGTCAGTCACTACACACAGAGGTGGGAAGAATTTTCAGGGGGAGACTGAAGGAAGGGGTACCACCTGTGCAGTTCTGCGTTTCCCAATTCCTTGCCATGGAGGAGGACATGGTCATTGTCTAAGTGTTGTCTCCTCTTTAAGATCTCAGGTCACAATATAGCTATGCTAAGCCTGGACACCATCTTGTACCCTGCTGTAGTAGGATTCATGTGAGACTAAAGATACTGCTTTTGTAAGCGAGAAGGGAACCAAGAGCTGAGGGGAGAGCAGAGGAAAGTAGTGGGGAAAGGGAGCAAAAAGATTAGAGATACATTCTGTGCTTGTTACAACTCCTCACAAGGAATGAATTCACTCTGCACTATGAACAGGTCCTGATAAAAATTAAAATAATAGATTACTTTAGAGGTTTCACATACTATTGTTTGTGAGTTGAGAATAATGTTTAGAGCTCCAAAATTTAAACTCAATGAAAGAATGCCAAATTTAAAGTCGGGCCTGATGGCGCACTCCAGTAATCCCAGCACTTGGGAGGCTGAGGCAGGAGAAGCATTTGCAAGATCGAGACCAGCCTGGGCTACAAAGTGAGCTCAAGGCCAGCCCGAACTGCATAGGGAGAGCCCGTCTCAAAAAAAAAAAAAAAAAAAAAAGCCAAACTTCAACTAAAGATATTAGGAACCTCATTTTGGAACACATGTAGGTTAATTTAATTTGTCCTCACCTCTCCTCAAAACGGAGGTTAGAGAGAACTATCTCATGAAATACAGGGTTACCACTGCTGGGAAGAGCAGCAGTCAGCATAGGAAACACCACTGTTGGAGCCATGTAGAAATAGGTTTGAAACACTTAGCGATTGTTTTGTCCTTGAGCAAACTGTTTCATCTCCTTGACCTCGGTTTCTTCACCTGTTTAGCAGGAAAGTCGGGGAGAGCAGCATTTATGTCAAATGGCTCTTGGGAGTGATGCGTTAGTACCTATTACCCGGATCACACAGAGCTGGAGATAAGCTCCCTGGATGTCAGTCACCTGCTGCGAACAAAAAACACTCAGACTTGGGATAACAAATCTTTTCAAATTGTTGTGAGTTATCAAAACTGAGAAGGCAAACAGACGGCTGAATTGGTCCCTCATAGTGCTTAAGACGTCCTGAGAAGTCGCGCAGTGTGGACATCATTAAAAATGCGCCCCGCTGGTTTCCTTGGATGAATTTAGATTCTTCTTCTTGCTTGGAATTGTGTAGTAAAAGCCCTGATAAAACACCTTTTTTCAGATAATGAACACAAATGTCTCATTATAAATTTTGAAGTTTGGTTAGATGTAAACAAAATAAGTATAGTTCAGTATACTTATAGTAAGTATAAGATATATATATATATCTATGCACAAATCTATCCATCTGTCTATATCTATATGCCTGAAAGTGAAATTGCATATGTAAATGAAGAGGTCTCCTGGTGCCCTCAAACTTAGAAAACTGCATTGAGCCTTTGTGTACAAATTATGCTTTTCTTGCTCTGTGGCAGGAAATCTCAGCAAATAAAAACAGCTACGTGACTAATGACATACCAGACTGACACCGTGTTGTGTGAATTTCGTCTAATCATATGTAACTGAAGTATTTTTCTCTTGTCAGCAAGCAGCAGTCAGTAGAATTGGGGGTGCTGCCTAGAAGTGTGAACGCTCTCATGCTTATCCACCCTTGCCCCCTCCTCTTCTGTGCTTCCCCCCCTTTCTCTTTCTCTCCTTTTCATTTCCTTTGTCATTTCCTCCCTTCTTTTTACCTCTCTCCCTTTTCCTTTCTTTGCCTCATCATCAGTGCCCTAAAATCCAAAAGGATTTTAGGAAAGTTATTGCCCTACAATTAAGTGTGTGCCTGCGTTTCATCTTGGTAAACAGAGCTTGCCTCCAGGAGCCTCTGTGGGGTCAGGCAGCACCCAGGGCTCCCACCCAGCCCTTCCAGGTAGCAGTCATGACCCCCGAGGCACAGCTTCCCCTGTGGCTTGGGGCAGAGGAAGACAAAGGCCCCTCCCCTTCCTGAGGCCCGGTGTTTTGTTGTGCCCCGAACCCAGCAAATGATGAAGCCCACCTTGGTCTTAATATCACGATTAGAATGATGCTTACTGAGCATTCTGAACACACACAAATGTCTTTGGGTTAAACTCCAAGCAAACCAGGAATGTTTAAGATTGCTTTCCAAATCTACCTAGGTGTTAGATAACAGATTATGTTTGGTTGGCTGTGGATTGTCAGTATTCAGAGATTACCCTGTAAGAATGAAAATATTTTAAAAGTTTTACCTACCATCACTTCTTATCAATTTTAGTACTGTTTAAATTTCACTAGCAGTGTTGTTGTGACCAAAAATATATCTGAATATCTTCACGGAGCATTGTGGGATTGAAGACAATACATGGACCAAGTGGCTCAAATTGGCAAAGTGGAAACAAAAGGTTAACAAGAAAAACGGGGTGCAACAGAGACAAGGCAGTGTAAAGCTACCAGAAACTGAGGCACTGTGGGGACCATTTAGACCTCTTCAAAGCTCGAGGACATCTGAGGACACCTGAGGATGTGACGCCACCTGTTTAGCACAGTAGGATACAGTCCTACACCCATGATTCAGCACAGGTAAACACACCAGCGCTGGCTATGGCATTACGTAACAACGTAACTGTGAGATAACACCTTATAGGAATCATAAAGACCCAGCTGGCTCTTACTCTGGCACTTGCGCCCTTGGGCTCTTGTGCTCTGCTCTGCTGCCAGCTGCCTGCTGTTGTTGCTGACGTCTTGCCCACCTGCACTTTTTAAAATGGGAATCTCAGGCTTGAAAATCTCCCTTGGCCTTTCCAGCAGGCTGACAAACATGAGACGGTTAAGAGCTGTGAGCTCTTGTGGGTGTAATTTCAGTTTCTAAAGTATACACTAGACAGTAAAACCAGAGCTGTCTTCCTCTGAGTAACCCTAGAATGTGGGTGCGAGATGTTAAATGCATTTCAGTGTATAGGAGTTATTTTTCTTTAGTGACTATGAATATAATTTTTCTCAGAGTGTAATTAATATCAAGGGTTTGATGAACTTCATAAAGGAATGTTTCATCTTTAGTGCTCCTGTGAAAGACACCTGTGTGTGCTGTAGCAAGTTAGAAAAGGGAAGAAAAGCATAAAAATTATTATTAAGGGGGTGAGATCCTTTTTCTAAAGGCGATATTCTTTTACAGATAATTTTTCTGTCTGATTTTTTTCACTACACAGAAAACACATGATACATTTGTGTCATAAAACATTCAAACAATAGGAAAGTGCACAGAAGACACTAAAGATTTCCGTTTCTTCATTCCATTATGCTTACATTTCCCTCCCAAGAGATAACTGCCACCATTTGTTTTGAGTACATCTTTCCACTGTGTTTTCTAGAAATATACATTTGCTTATTTTTTATTCAAAAGGGGTCAGTTTATTGTATTCTGTGACTTGACTACATTCTGGTGACTATACCTGATAGTTCTTAATAAAATATAGATTCGAAAAATCTAAGGGTTCTAAAAGTCTTAGGAAGGAAACTATCTTACCTTCTTTCCATAACTGATTCTCATTCTTTCAGAGTGAGTTTCAACTGTGTTTCTGCTGATACTTATGTCCATATCTTTAAATAATAAGCTTTATATATTTTATTTTTGCTTATTGGGTTTAAATATATTTTCTTATGTTTCTACTATGGAAGATAAATCATATTTTCCCTGTCCTTTAATTTCCCCCCATTCTCCCACCTCCCCAAATGGGAGGCTGGAGCGTGACAGAGTTCATCCACAATTTTGCACTTATATGGTAAGAACTGTGCACAAATTAATCACAATGATGGCATGTGGCACAACAGTTTTATTCCAGTTTAAATTTTCTCTGTAGTTAATACTTTTCTCATTTGTTTATGTGATTAATTTTCTTTGTTCTGATTGCAAATTCTTCTTTAACTCTAATAGCACTTAGATAATTACTGAGGGCTTTCCCCTCATTGGAGATTTCTCTTTTGGGTTGGAGTATTTTCTTATTTATGTCCATTATTTTCATTAGAAAGGTCTATGTTCCCACCAACATTTATTAGTGGTAGTTTTCCCCAAAAGAATAATTTCCTTACCAACTATTTGGAGCCAACAAAATGCATTTAGTTCAGAAAAAAATGGAATAAAAGTTTGATTCTCTCCCTTTCTATTACTGTTTCAGAAAAATGAATTGATATCTCAGCCATCTCCAAAAGAAATAGTGAGGCCCCTATCTTCACTCTTTGGAGAACAATGGGTTCATGGGGTTTTGTGTATTTTCTTTGTTTTAATTCATTGCAGCCATCTTTTGAGTGCCCCTACTTGTGCCATCTTTGGCTGGCAGGACCTCCTGTGGCAGTCTGATATGCCTCTGAGAATCTTTTATGAACAGGTCTTAGACATCTTCTACATTTTGTATTATGAATGAAACTGTATTTTTCATATGTTCAATGGCCAATTAAATTTTCTGAATTGTGACTCATACTTTTTGTCTGTTTCCCTCCAGAGTGTTGATAATTTTCTTTTCAAGTTTCAGAAACTCTTCATACATTATCAATGTATAACTTTGATACAAATTATGCATTTTCATATTGCATTGCTATCATTTGAGAGGGTGTTTTGCGGAAATGATTATAAACAGACACATATTAATCAACTATCGTTAATGTTTTTATGTTTATGCATATATTAAAGTTCAGTCTTTTTAACTGGCTTACCATGCTGTTTCATACTGTGATTTGATAAATCATTTTTGGGTGGCTATCTTAGTTGTTTTCAATTTTCCCCCATTACAAAAAGTGATCTCACAAATATTTTGATCCTAGGTATTTATACATAGAAGAAAGTATGCTGCTTATAGATGACCTACAGTTTACATTTGTGGGTAGTTTTTTTTTTCCCCATGAAATACACAATTATTCTTGGCTTATTTAGTACTCTGTAGTTAGAATATAGGTAAGAAAGCAATGCTTATGCCAGGGAGAGGTAATTAAGTTCAGGAAACAAAGGAATTAGAGGGGTTGAAAAAGGAAATAAAAGAAAGTAAGGCAGCCCAAAGAATAGCAGCAGCAGGAAAGAAAGGAAACGAGGAGGAGATGGTATTACACAAAGAGCCCGAGTACCTGCATGGTACTGGGGCCAGCTGACAGCAGTTGGATCTATGGTGGAAGAACCGGCAGAAGGTCCAAGTTTTAGAGAGCTGAGGAATACAGACCTGCAACACCAGCAAGGAGGAGGAGGGAGAGGGGCAGGGGAGGGGAGGGGAGGGGAGGGGAGGGGAGGTGGTTCACAGTGGATCCACAGCTACACAGGCATTGATCATCAGGGTCTGCTCAGGCTGCTATAACAACATACTACAGACGGGATGGCATACACAACGGAAATTTATTCGTCATTCTTGAAGGCCGTCAAATCTAAGATCAGGTGCCAACAAGGCATGGTTCGTACTGAGGGGTCTCCTCTTGGCTTGTAGGCAGCCACTGTCAAATTGTGTCTTCACACAATGGTGGAAGAGAGCTCTAGTCTCTTTTAGGTAGTGCACCAGTCCTGTGAAATTAAGGCCCAACGTTTATGCCTGTGTTTAACCTTAATTATTTCCTACTGAGTCTAATCCAAGCAATTAGTCTATGAGCCTGTGTTTTATTCTTCCATCGGTAAGTTGCATTTGGATTTTGGGCTTGGAGCTTGACATTGCATTCTGGGTTTCCCTGTATAAATGATGAAAAAAGTAGCAACACTTTAATTTTAAATTCTACTATTGACAGGAAAATAAATGGATGACCCAGGGGAAAAACATGGAATAAAAATATTAAAGAACTTGTTCTCTAATAGTATCATACATTTGTCCATAACATTCTGTACTTTTCAAACTGTTTCCTTGAGCACTGTTTCGTTTATTTCTCCGAATTAACAGCAAGACAAATAGCCCTGCTTTATACAGATGAGGAAATAAGAAATTATGTGACCTCCAAGCCCACTATCTTACCGAGTAGAGCACTCAAATTCAGATGCAAGTTTCCTGAATTCTTTTTTCTAAGAGCTAATAGGGGGAAAATTGTGAAGGATGAAATATTTTCTACATTGTTAATTCCAGATAGTTTTTGTCTCACTAAAATAACTTTCAAATAGCTGCTGTGCCATGTTTACTTTACTAATCGAAATTGTAAGTAACCAAAGTAATTAAATATTTTCAATATATAAAGGGAAGCTTATGGACTTCAGATGTGATTTACTTCAACTGATAATCATAAAAGCCATCTGGACACTGGTGCTCATTATTTTATTTCTTCTCTGGGTAGATATTGCTTACACTGGCTTTAAACAGTTGTCTCTCAGTATCTTTTGTACTTGAGTCAACATTTAAGAAACGTTATTTGAGAGTGGGCTTTGACTTTGGAAAAGGAGGAGTAAGGGGGAGGCAAAAAGCTGACTCATTTTCCAGAATTCTACATCGTGAAGAGGGCAGCGCAGTGCAGTGTTCTTCTCCTGACATTTGCAGTGAGCACGGGAGGAAGGCACAGGGCCTCTCGCCTATGGCTTCACTCTCACTTGGGAACTGGCTAGAGGCTGGTTCTCTATGTTCTGGATTTCTGCCAGGATTCTACTTCTGCAGCCCACATGCGCTCTCTAAGTGCATATAGAACAATAGTAAGAGATTGAAACTTGGCGTTTGTTTCAATGAGACCCGAAGATAGTAGAATAGGATTACAGTATATTGCAGAATTGGAGATGACCAAGTTGTGAAGTTAATACCGTATGTTTCCTCTGTCAACATGAATCTAGGTTCAAAGAGTGTTTCATGTGCAGGAGATTTTAGGGAGCTGATGAAAATATTACATATTTGTACTATGCTCTGCTAAGGAGACAGTGGAAAATGATAGAGACCAGGCCTTATCCATGTGGAGTTTACAACTTAATAGAAAAGACACACACACAAACAAGGAGACATCTGTTGTTCCTACCCAGTCTCTGGTTATCAAGTCTTTTTATCTTCCTATCTACTGACCAGACAGTCCTCAATGTCTCAGGCCAGAGGGACAATGTGACAGATGCCTTAAGGTTTTGGGAAAACTGGGAGGCCCTCATGTGATCTACCTGCAATTTCCCTACCCGACAGCCCTTGGCTTCTGTGGATACGGTCCTCTGGCCAAACAACCCTCATAGGAAGGGGACAGTGACTGTGTACCCTTGAGTAGCTGACTTCGGGTCTCTGCTGATCCCAGACTTATTCCAACAAGAAATCACCTCCCTTGCTGGGAGTCAAGGGTCACCTCACTCTCCCGCTACACAGATCTAGTTCCATGGCCTCTGGTTGGACACCCCATTCTTGAGTGCAGTCTCGTGTGGGCCTGCCTGGCATGATAACATCCCCTGCTGCCCCAACTGTGAGTGCATGTCGCAGTGAATCTCAGTTGTCCAGTGGTGGGGGTGGTGTGTTTGCCATAACCCTGGGTAGGAATCCCCCCTCCACGAGCAGAATAAAGAGGAGGAGGTCAAAACAGAGGCAGATAGTTGTACTCATTTTCTTATAAATATAGTGTTACCTTGGTTCATGAATGCTTTTGTTTGTGAACAATTTGGTTTGCAAACAAAAGCATTTGGCAAAATTTTGTTTTTGTTTGCAAACTCTATATCGGGTGACAAACACGACCGTGACCATCTTTCCTGAGTGTGCATGGACACGGCCATCTTTTCCAAAATCATGGAGTAAATTAATAAACTGAGGTTCCACTGTATCCATTTACAAGGAATTGGTGAGTAAATGGGAGCTCAGAAATGACTAATCACGTCGATTACTGTTTGAAGTAACTGAACACCAAACAAATTTGAAAGAAAATTTAATATTGTTCTATCTTTTCCTTCAAAATCTTATTTTCATGAACTGAGAAATGGCTCAATGACACTGAAGCCTGTTTGGTGGTTGGCTTCATCAAAGGGAGTATAAGCTGGTTGAAGAACTTGGAGATGTGGAAGAGGCAGAGATTGCAATTTAGTATTATTTGTTTCAAATGTTTGGCTTAGTTGGGAGGTTCAATGTTTCATCTCAGTTTTCAATCCTAACCTCGACCTGACAAGTCTAGCAGAAAACTATTCATCTTTATATCAGAACTGCAGCGGAAATGGTTGACACACATTTGTACGTCAACCTAAAAGTGAGGTGGCTCATGTATGTAGCAGTAATACCACTCGTTTTCCTGAAGCAGTGCTCCCCTGACTAAGGAGAGACTCATCACTTATCTTACCTTAATGATTTATATTTTCATTTCAGTCAAAAGCAAACAAACCACAGTCTGGAAGTCTGAAGATGAATGCTCTTCATGTTGGATGCTTCCGTGCTGTTGGGCCACATACCACAGCATCCATGACAGTGATGAGTTGAAATTAAACTAGGACATTTTTTACTTAACTGGACAAAGATGAATTGCAATACAGATATGTAATTATACAAAAAATAAATCAAAGCATCCACATTGTACCAATGAACAGAGTCAGAAAATGGTGAATTAGAAATTTTACTTCCATTCCTGGCTTAGCATCAGTTCACCAAGCCAGTACCTATGTTTTTTTTTTTTTTTCCGGTACTAGGGATCAAACTCATGACCTCACGCTTGCCAGGCAGATGCTTATGCCGCTGAGCTAAATCCCTGGCCTTGCCAGTACCAATGTTATTGTTGGGTACCAAGTAGCAGGATGACACTTTGATCTCCAGCGTGCTGCACTCTGAAGTATGCAATTCTAGAGTAGTAGTCTATGCAGTCCTGGCATCCTTAAAGGCGTTAGATTGTTATTTATTAAGGGACTAGCAAGGGAGTACAGAGATAAGAAGGGAAAGGAGAATGCTGAAGGAGAGTCTATACAAAGCGGGAACGGGGTGAAATTCTAAGAGGCTGTTATGGAATTTGACGGGCCGTGATAGTTCCAGTCACCACTGGCCGAGAACTGTTCTGGGCACTGCTGTATATTGGTTCAGTAAAGTGCCTGAACTTGGCAGCACGTTGTAATTGCCTAGAGACAAAAACAAAACAAACAAATAAAAAAAAATAACTGAACTATAAGGGTCCTGCCTCATTTAGCTAGTCTGAGGTTACGTTTCTGCATTTGGAGTTTTAAAAACTTCCCAGGTGTTCTGAGTAAAGTTTGAGAACTACTCAATTTAATTTTTTGTGCAACTTCAGAAAATCTGTATTATAATTCAGTTTTAAGAGTGGTACAAATAAGATTCAGAAGCTAATAATCAGAACTCATGCAGACAAGAAGCGTCAGAGCAAGGACCTCCTGAATCTGACCCTGGGCTCGCTCTCTGCTTTCCATGAGCTAATCCACTGACCTAATCATAGAGAGGCAGGGGAGAGAGAGAAAGGAGTCTTCCTTGGATACATGGGAGCCAAGTGGTAGCTTTGCCACTCCTTGCTCATCTTTTATAATAGAAACAGGTTGTGAAGGTGAAAACTGGGGCTTCTGCAGTTTAAAACATGCTACCAACATCCTATGGCCCCATGTTCCTCAGTTAAACTGATTTTTCTATATTTGGAGACATCAGACCTCAGGTTGGTTCTCTGAGCTCCTATGACTACCAGAGAAGAAATGCTATATTTGAATTATGGTTTGAAGATTAAAATTGGTTCTCTTCTGTTTTATGAATGAGTTACAGTGAATCTGTCTGGCATTTTTAATGTGTCTAACCTCCCCCACTACCTTTTCTTGAGCTTACTTTTCAAGTGACAGTGATTTATTGACTGTCTTTTAAGAGTTCCATTTCACTGAACAAATGGTGAATATAAAAATCCACCACTTGACCTAACACTGACTCAGATATTCAAAGGCTACATTTGATTAAAAGGAATTCACTGCAATAGAGGCTAGTAAATATTAGGATAGGAGAAAACAGAAAATTCCAAGGCTCATTCTTTCAGAAACCACAAAGAAACAATCGACATTACCTTATTCTTTTCTGAGTGACCAAAGGCAAATTTGCTTTTGATTTGTAAATAGCATATTTTATCCTACGTATGTCTGTCTTTCACTGGCTTCATTGTATTTACCTTAAAGAGCCAAAATGCATGCTTGTATTTCTGGAAATACCCTTGTAAACACCTCTCTTTTACTCATCTTGGAAAAATCCTGACCAAGTTACTTGCCGGAGGACTTAAACGTGCAGCCCCAGGACACAATCAGACTCTGTATTCTCTTCAGAATTAGTTGTGAAAGGCCTGATAAAAACTTACCAACAACAGACTAGAAATAACCCAAATGACCCTTATTAAAGAACTAGTTGAAAAACTGTGAAATATGCTTGCTATGGAATGCTATGAAGCATACAGTAGTAACATTTTTAGGTTTGGTAATGGCATTGTGATTATGTAATACAATGGAAAGTTGGGCTAAAATCCCACAAATAGGCGTGTTCTAGTTTCCAGTGGTCTTGAAGGCATTGCTTAGGATAACCAAGGCACAATTTATGACCATTACTGCTTAGACCCACGGAATTTTGTCAAAACAAGGGTTTGCTATTTCAACATGGTTTATAAGATTGGAAAAGAGAGTTATGTCTCATTCCCAATGCAGTTGTTTTCATATTCTGCCTCTTCCTATGCAGAGTTGAGTGTGGATTTTGGGGAATCCTATCTGGGTTTTACCTCTTCTGTTATGCTGTGTCTCCGTCCCAACCACTCAGGACTTAGGACACAATTAGACCCATTCTTCTTCATTCTTTCTGCTCACTTTTACCCCTGAGACATCCAGTTTTAATCAGGAGGCTGGCATGTGAAATAAATGCAGTTTAAGGGAACAGAAGATGAGTCCTAAACTGGAGACACTGGAAAAAAGCTAGAAAAGTAGTAATAGCTCTGATCCCTTATAGATTCTCTCTGAGGGAAGAAAACCCTCAAGTACAGCTTCCAGTTTTCCTAGAGATTATTATCAACCAAATGTGAGCTCATAGTAGTGGCATTCTAAGATGCAGAATACAGAATGTCAGTTTTTAAGATATTTAGTGAAATGAAGGGTAAAAGTTTTGAAAACATTGCGAGAGGATACCCCAAAATGACTAGTAATATACAAATGTGATAAATGACATGACCAACTTGGGTTGATCTTGGGTTGGTGTAGGCGTAGGCTGAGAGATACTTTGAGTACTTATAAAACTAAACAGTTGCTCAGAATATACTCCGACCACTAAACTCAAGAATTTACCCTAAAGTTGTAGTGGCAAACCTGTCATACATGTGCCACAGCTGGCTGTTTGTTATCACTGAAAGCTCTAAAAAGTTCACCATCACTGGAAAATGAAATTGTTTGCAGAAGTCCATGAATGTCCATAGCAGCTTTATTCAGAATACTACTCAAACACTCTTTATTGAGTGAAAGGTGAGACAGGTATATATCATGGATCACCATTCACATAACAGAAAGCAAGAGACTAGGGATGCGTGTGCCGGTTTAGATGGCTCTCTAGGGAACCGTGCTGAGTCTGGCAGTCAGTCCTTAAAGGTTCCATGCACAGAACAGTTTGGCACAAGGACAGTATAAAGATGGAGAACGGAGAATAGTGGCCTGGTCTTGAGGAAGGGTTAAGGGTGGGGAAAGCATGCAGGTGTAGCTGTAAAAGGGAGCTGTTAGGAATTTTTGTGGTGACGGAATTGTCCTGTATTTTGAATGTGGTGGCATGAGTCTGCATATGTGGTAAAATTACATAGATCTAACACACACACCCTCATAGACACACACAACACGAGTGAAATCTGAGTAAGATTGGTAGATTTTATCAATATCAGTTTCCTGGTTGTGATATTGAACAATAGCTATGCAAGGTTTTATCTTAGGGGAAATGAGGTGAGCTGTGTACCTTTCTCTGTATCATTTTATATGACTGTGTGTAACTGTACAGTTACTTCAGAATGTAAGGATTAATAAAAACCAAACAAGCAAAAAAGAGGTACCATTGTTACACCACAAAAGTATGTTATGCTGAAATAAATATAACAAAGGAAAAGTATGTATATATATATATATACAAAATTATTAAACCATTAGGAGACACTAGAGAAGATTTAAATAAAAGGAGAGATAAACACATTCATGGACCAGATGATTTAGTATAAAAACAAGAAAAATAAGCACTTAATAAAATTCCAATCAAGGTCCTCAGGGAATTTGTTGAGGAAGTTGACAAGCTGGTTCTAAGATTTAGATTTGATTGCAAAGGTCCAAAAATGCTTACGATACCTCTAAAGACTAAGATGGAAGAGTTTACACTATGAGATAGTAACACTTTCTATAAAGCTATGGCGATCAATGTTAAGTGTTTATAATCAGATACAGATAAACTTATCATAGACAAAAGTCATGTACAAAGGCAACTTTTGTTTTCATGGTGGTGCAAGCATTGTGGATTGCTAAGAATGAAATTATATTGAATACTTAGCTATTTAAATGTCAAAAGTTGAAATGCAATTATTACTTTATACCTTTCACAAAATTAAGTTCTTGATGCATTAAATATTACTTTGATATGAATACTTTTAGGAGAAAATGTAGGGAAATCTTTTTTGAAACATAGGGCTAAAGAAGAATTTCTTAAAGACTATACAAAAAGTGCTAACATAGAAGAAAAGAATGATAAATTTGACTAAAAGACAAGAACTTCAATTCTTCAGGGTCAGGAAGACAATGAAAGACAAAGCTTGAACTGGCAAGAAATGTCTACAGTATATGAAATCAAGAGAACATTGGTATCAGAAACTGTGAGAACTGAAAACTAGTAAGGATGTCAAATAACTCAGTAGAAAAACTAGCAACACACAAATAGACATATAGAAAATGAAATAGAAGTGTTCAATAAATCTGTGAAAAGATACTTGATATTATTAGTAATCAGAAAATATCAAGAAAACAGGAACATTTTATATTAACTGGGCTGGAGAAAGTTAAGTCTATTAATATGAAGTATGGGAAGAAGACAAGATGGCCAATCAGTGAGCAACAAAATACAAAGCCTTTCATGATAAACAACTCATACACCAGAATAAAACACCCTGGAGAGACCCAGACAGAGGGAGATAGATCCTTTTGACACAGGAAGAAATTAAAACATAAAAAAGCTCATCACATACTTCAGGACTACAACTGAAATGGCTAAAAAGTACAGGACACAGCATTTTCGCGGTGACCCGCCAAGTTTGCACCAGCTTGAATCTGCGCCAGCAGGCAGAGCCGCCCAAACTCGTTCCCACCACCACTCACACGAAACACAGCAGCACTGAAGTTGGGGGTTGGTGAGCCCAATGGAGAGCAGAAGGGGCCTTCGCTGGTCCAGTGAAGGGGCCTTCATTAATCCACGGTCAGTGCTGGGAATGAGACCCCCACCACCACGGGAAGGGCGTGACCAGATGGGCGACATGTTGGAATCAGGCAGGAGGAGCCTGAACTGAGAGCAACAGTGACTTCAGTTGGTTGGTCCCTCCCAAGAGCAGATTCATGGGATTTGCTTGGACTGGGCTGTACCCCTGGCCGGGACCCAATGAGCTGTCCCAAATCAATTCCCTGCGCATAGCACACACTAACCTGTTGAAGGCCCCTGAAGTTTGGCTGGCCCAGTGGGGAGGGGCAGGAATAGGCAAACGCTGCTTATATGTCAGTGACAAGAGCAGGCAGGAGAGGGTGGAGGTCCCTCGCCAGTGTGCTTTAGAGGAAACATGGCCAACAGGGAAGGGGGCTGGGGCCTGCACTGTAATCTGTGTGGAGAAAGCCAGGGCCATGACAGGAGAGAGAGGCAGGAGGAGGCCCCCAGCCCAGAACCCTGAAAGCCCTGATCCAGGAGAGGGAAAAACAAGGGAGACTGTGGGTGGCGGGCACGCAACAGCAGACATGACTTCAATGGACATTAAGAGACATCTTCGGGACCTTGTAGATGAGCTCAGAACTGAAATATTAAATCAGGTAAAGCAGGATATGAGTAAAGTAATAAAAGAAATACTCTCAGGAAGCATCTCTCAGGATGATACAGACGGAAGAAGGGAGGAACACAAAAAAAGGAGAGAAACATTCGATAAAGAATATAAAGAAAATATAGAATACATGAAGCAGATTCAAAGAGACTACCAGGAAATTAAAAACTCCTTAAAAGAAACTAAGGATAGACTATCAAAACTTGAAGACAAGTTGGCAGTGTGTGATGATGAAAGGAACGATCTCTTAAAAATAGCAAGGAAACAGGCAGTAACAATACAAAGGCTAGAAGATGACAAGAGAATCTGCAATTCAAGAAATGTGAATGAAGAAGCAGGAATACATAAAGGCGAATTACAAAAGCTATTCACGGCAATAATTAAGGAAAACTTCCCAAGCATGGGAAAAGAAAATGACATTCAGTTGTGTGAGGCATACAGAACTCCAGCCACCTAAAACCAAGCAGAGCTACACCCAGACATATAATAATCAAGATACCTGAAATTCAATATAAAAACAGAATATTAAAAGCTGTCAGAGAAAAGAAACAGACTACCTATAAAGGTAAGCCCATCAGAATCACGGCTGACTTCTTGACATAGACCATCAGATCAAGAAGAGCTTGGAGTGAAGTCTTCCAAGCCCTGAAAGAAATAACCTCCAGCCTACATTTATGTACCCTGCAAAACTGTCGCTAGAAATTAATGGAGAAACAAGATGTTCTATGACAAAGAGGAACTGGGGCAATTTGTGACCACCAATTCAACCCTACAGAGAATACTGAAGGACATTTTAGAGAGAGAAAAAAATACCAGGATTTTAGGAACAGTGGCAGAAAGGCCTCAATGAATGGGGCAGACAGTAGTATAAAGGAGAAAACTAGACAAACAAAGGCAGAAAAATAGCATAGCAGAAATGAGGCAGAGAAGGATAACTAGAATCTCTAACATAGATGGCCTTGATACACTATATTGTTAATAGGGCACCAGGATTTAAAACCCACATTACTCACACTACTCTGCTTAGATGTATTATATTCTGTTCCAGTCATTCTACCTGTACTAGATTTGAGGGCACAAACAGTAATCCCATAAATAAAAGGATATAGTATGGTAATCATCCTTAATTTCCTATTAACTTAATCTAAAACTCTGTATAACCTACACTGTTTTACCATGACTGATCGTAATCAAATCTGGTTTGTTGGATCGCTGTTTTGTATTGATAGATTATATTCAAAGCTGTTATGATTGATAGTATCAAGTCTGAGAGCATAGGCAACTGCACTTAAGATGACAAGATTCACTAGAATATCCACTCTGGTTTGATTATTACCTGCCTTTGAAGTTTTATACTGTCTACAATGTTTTATTTTTACTAATATTGTTATTTACTGCTATACTCAAGTATACTGCTATATTCAATTATGCTTGATGATATAGACATTCTACTGAAGATAATAAGAAACAACACAGTAATCATTGTAGATCACCTTGTACTGTGGTTTTATACGACTTTTTGGTTTCATGTTTTTATAGGAATTTGTTTTGTTTTGTCTTGCTAAGTTTTGTTTTTCCCTCTAATACAGAAAGTATAGGAATACACGCAGAGATTCATGCATGTGTAGCTGTTTACACTCTGTTTGACGATCTACTTTGTATGCTTTAATTTTGTAACTTGAACCATTATTTCTAAGAGGATAATATGTAATTTTATTAACTAGTGATTTCTTATTGTTTATCTCTTTTTTTTGAGTTCTGTATTACCTCTACCCTTTACATGCTTTTGTTTCTCTTTAAATAAATTTTAAAAAATGAAGTATTGATGAGGTCAAGGAAACAGAGATTCTTAGATACTACTGGTAAAAAATATAAGTTGATACATTTGCAATGTGATTATATACTAGGCCATAGTAAAATTAAAAAATTCTGTGACTGATATTCCATCCTGAGAATGCACATTAGAAAAAAAATTTTGCTATGTGTCAGGAGATGTATATATCTGAATTATCTTTACAACACTGTTTGCAATATCAAGAAAAAAGTCTACTTAAGTGCTCACTTTTAAGAACAAAAAGATAATGCTCTGTATTTTATACAGTGAAATAGTACAAAGTGGAAAAATTAAATGAACAATAGCTACTAGAGTGAAGGACTCCAATGAATCAGGAGAATCAGTGTAAGGAAAGCATGCTACATTACATATTCTTAGACACACCATCATTTTTATAAGCTTTTATGACCATCAGATACAAGCATTTTATGTTTGTCTTAGTTTGTCCAGGCTGATTTAGCAGATACAACAGATTGAGTACTTTATACACAGTCTAAGTTTATTTCAAAGAATTGTAGAGGCTGAAAAGTCCAGGATTAAGGTAATAGCAGCTATGGTGGCTGCTCGGGCTACTTCCTGTTGTAGATGGTCAGTGCCTTGGCCATGAAGACACAGGGCAGAAGGCACTCAGGTGGCTCTTTTGTCATTACTATTCCTGCTCAAGGGGCCTCTGCCTTCAGGAGCTATTCACCTGAAAGCCCCACTTTCAAAAACCATCACTCTGGGGCCAGGCATAATGTCTGTGCTCCCAGCACTCAGGAAGCTGAGGCAGCAGGATTGCGGCAGTGAAGGACTGCAGGCCAGTCTGGGCTACATAGTGAGTCCAGACCAACCTGAACTTCGTAGCAAGACCCCGTCTCAAAAAAAAAAGCAAAAACAAAATCAAAACAAAACAATACAAAACACCATTACACTGGGGAAATGGACACAAACTTTCAGTCCACAGTGATGTTATCACCATAATTTTTAAAGCAGGAATAAAACATAATTCTGAATACTGATTATTCTGAGTGAGTATAGGGAGAGGTAGATGCTGGGTAGTTAGGCAAGGAAGGACCCATAGATAAAAACTTCCTGGCAGTGTTAAAGACATTAAATTATGGGCTTACAGCAACTCATTTTAATATCTAATTTCACCACTTAGGCGCAGAATGCATTTTTCACTGCAAATATTATATAATTTCAAATAGAAAAAAATTTCTTTGTTCCATTTCAGAGACAAGTTCAAATATCAGTAACATTTATGTCCTTACCTCATAGATAACCATACTGCCCTTTGAGAAATTATATGGCAAAAATTTGTGATTTTCAGGTTTTTGCATGAATTCACATGTAAGTCTAATGGTATCTATATGAGCGGGTATTTGGAAAAGAAGTGTCACATACATCTGGTTTCTCAGGCAGTTTTTGTGAGGGTTAAATAGGGATGGTGTGGAACCATTAATTATATGTCAGTTTGAATGTGCTAATAAATGCCTAGCAGCTAGCAAAGCACGGCTCCATGTCTGCAGATGACTGACAGGCAGCCCGGCAGACGGAGAGGGGAGGACTCGCCCTACAAGCCGAGCCAGCAGGACTGTAGCCTGGAAGGGGCAGGGGAAGAACGGAGGGCACTGCTCCGAGTGTGTGCAGCCTTTGCTGCCACCGCCTTTGGGCGCTGCTGCAGTTTCTTCAGGATTCCAGCGCAGCCTGCCTAGGGTGACGCCCCTGGGCGTGCCCTGGTCCCTCCTGGAGCTGGTGCTGCATCCCTGGTCCCGCTGGTGCTGTGGCTTCCATCTTGGTTCCAGGAGCTCCTGGACCCTCCCGCTCTCCAGTACACACGCAGGGCCCCTGTGGACTCTCTTGTCTCCGACCTAACAAGCCTATCGATAAAAAGTCCCTTGTAGGCCACTCGTGGACTAGGGCTAGAGAGAAGGCCATAGCGGGAAGCAAGCCCAGCCTGGGAACTGGCGCTGTGTGAGGGCCACCACTGGACTGGAACAGCCAAGAACAACCAGACCCCAGCCCCTTCCGGCATGCGGGCTGGCAAACAAGAAGTACCACCCCCCCCGCCCCCAATTCCGCCGTAAGCGACAGGTTTATCCGGAGAAGCACAGGCCATGATGATAACTCTGGAGGTGAAATGCAATTGGATGCTTGCGGTGCTTTGGTGTTTCACTGACACTGCAGTCTAGGGCCAGTGGTTTGATCATAGGTTCAGAGGATAGTGGTACACAGTGTGGCATCTAGTGGGGGGGGTCTCCTTCTGAGGGTTATAGCCATTGTTGATTCCCTATGGTCTTGTTTTGAGGTCCTATATGGCTTCCCTTGTTTTGTTGGGTTGTTTTTCTTTTCTCTTGTTTTGTCTGATTATATCAAATCTGATGGCAGGAGCAGCTATTTCAAAGACAGCAAGAAATATTATGGCAGCAATTTTGGATTTACTGTTGTCTTATTTTGAAGTCCTTTATTGCATTCATTTTGTTTTCATTGTTTCTATTCTATTCTGCTCTATTTGATTTTTACTATGTCTGAAGTTCTCTGCAACTATTTGAAGACATCAAGAGGCATTAGGGTAACTGCTGCTGATTTCATAATGTTTTGAAGTCCTGTATCTCCTACACTGATTTGTTTTGATTGGTTTTATTCAGTTTTATCCTGTTTAAAATAAAAATTTTAAAAAGTCCCTTGCATTGTTACACATATATTTGATTGATTATATTCCTCTCGAGAACCCTAATAAAGTATGCAAAAATTTATGTTTCTACTTTATCATATGTCTCCACCTTATATTTCCATTTAATATCCAATAATTTGAAGATTATGTAGTGAAAAAAGTCTGTGATATTCAGAATTGTTTGGATGAAATCATATAGAATTAATCACAGTAGTACCCATATGTGTGAGGAATTGAAAAGCACAACACATCCGGTTTCTCAGAGCGCTTGTGAGGGTTAAATGAAAGTGGATGTGCTTACGATGGTGAGTGGCCCATGTTAAATGCTTCCTGTCAGTTATTATATTTTATTTTTAAAGTTAATTTTATTAGTACAATTTAGATATACATAACGTGGTCCAAGACTTTGGAATGATTCTACATTTTTGCTAAATGTAGAGACATTCCAAACTCTGTCTTTCAGTGAATAACAGGATGCTCTCTATTGAGACACTTGCATAAGCGGAAGCAGTGAGTTTCATGCATTTGTAGTGGACAGAATAGTGACTCCAAAAGATGCTCACGCCCTGATCTCTGGCTCTTATGACTATATTGGATCATATGGCACAGGTGAGTTAGGGAGCTAACTGTAGTGGATCACATGGCACAGGTGAGTTAGGGAGCTAACTGTAGTGGATCACATGGCACAGGTGAGTTAGGGAGCTAACTGTAGTGGATCACATGGCACAGGTGAGTTAGGGAGCTAACTGTAGTGGATCACATGGCACAGGTGAGTTAGGGTACCCGTGAGGTGAGTGCTGTGAACCAGCTGATCCTGGGACAGAGAAGTATTCTGGATTCCCCAGATGGGCCCACTGCAAATCACAAAGTTTTTTAGAAGAGGAAGAGAAAGATTGAGGGGCACGAACCAAAGAAGAAAGAGGGAACCCTTTTGGACTCAGTTTGATGCTACTGGCTGCGAAGATGGAGGAAGAGGCCATGAGCCATGGAATTCACTGGGCTTTAGAAGGTGGAAAAGATGAGGAAATCTCAGATGTTTCTAGAGCTACCAAAAAAGAGCACAACCATGCATACCCCTTGCTTGTAACCCTGGAAAAGCATTTTAGATCTCAGAACTCCAGAACTACAGAAGAGTTTTTTTTTTTTTTTATTGTGGTACAGGGATCTACATGCCCAGTCCTGTTTACTTTGTATTCTGAGATGACCTTGATAAGTTGCCCAGGTGGGACTTGAATTTGTGATCCTCCTGTTTCAGCCTCCCCTCAGTGATGATGGAATTGCAAGCATGCAGCACTGCATCTGGCTTGTACATTTTGTGTTAAGCTATTAATTTTGGCAATTTGTTTATGTCAGCAAAAGCTAACACATCTCTCCTACTGGAATTCTATGACCAATGGGAAAGTCACATAGAAAGTAACTGTTGGCAACTGCTCTATAGGAAGAAGCTTCTGCAGCTTACAGATGGGGGCGCCTCTTCATTACCCTGTGTACAAGAAAGATAGACCCAGCCTTACTTATCTTGG
>PVLA01000102.1:113718-291036 GCA_004027455.1 Hydrochoerus hydrochaeris
ATGGGTTTCTAGAAGTGGCTGCTGCAGGGAAGCATCAGGGTTTCAGTGTTTTTTTTTTTTTTTTTTTTTTTGTGGTACTGTGGATTGAACCTAATTCCTTCCCAATGAGCTATATCCCAACCTTTATTTACTTACTGGATTTAAAAGGTTTTTAATTTAATTTTCTAACTTTTAAATTTTGAAACAGGGCTTTGCTAAGTTGTCCAAGCTGGGCTCAAGTTTGTGATCCTCCTCCCTCAACATCCCTGGGTTCAAGATTACAGGTATCCACCATCATGCTTCGCTGCATGGCTGCTTTTAAATTTTTTATATTCACACCAGCAAAAATAGGAAAGAATGAAAGAAAACTTAAAACCAAGCAAAATGCTCTTTCCTTTGCATTGCTCTTCTTTGCAGTTCTTTCCCTTTCCTGAGTGATTCAGTCATGAAGCTATTGTAGGGGAACTGATCCCAGAGGTGGGCATACTGAGTGTAACGTGAGTCAGATTTCCTATGGGCAGAGAAGGAAGCTACAAATACGGGAAAAGAGAGAACTAGAGTCCCTTTGTGATGCAGAATTGAATTTGGAGGTCTACTGTGACTCTTGCTGCAGTGTATGTAGGTGGATAAAGAAATAAATTTCTAGAAGTAAATATACTTATATTTGTATATGTACACATATACATATATTGGAGTACTCACATGTCTATAAATTTTATGCATTTGTATACACACATTTTGTCCATTGAGACTAAGAACAGCAAAGTCCCTGAAGACAGCAGCACACCTGCTGCCTGGATTTTGGCTTTTCCCATCTTCCAGTGACAAGTATCAGAAGGAGGAATGGTTCATTCTAGCCTGGGCAGGGAAAGATCACAAACATAGAATGTGTTTTTGTGCCAGAAAGAACAGTGCTCCAAGGTAGATGGGAACAGTTCAAAAAGTTCCTGAAGCCAGCTCAAAGGGGTCCTTAAGTATTCAAAGTGAGCACAATTTCAGCTCAAAATAATGATGGTAATGGCTTATGTGCCATTTCATAAAAGCAGAATTCATAAGTCTATTTAATTATAAATAAACACATGAATTAAGTTTGATAATTGTGATGGTAGATATACTACGCCAACTTGAGAAGTTTAGAAGTTTAAATGAGAGACTCAGCAGGAAGCCAGGTCTCTTACCTTGTAAATATCCTCATTCAGTGTAAGAGGAGGGCAAGGAGATTTTGTGAGCACTACACCTGCCCTGGAGGGGGGAGGTGGCCTGTGTACAATATAAGAGAGGAGAAGAGGCTGTTTTGCTGGCTGCTGCCTTGAAGTGTTGCCCCATGCCAGGCCACCCTGCCCTGGAGCCAGCTGATTATGGACAGAAACCTCCACAAACAGTGAGCTAAATAATCCTTTCCTTCTTTCATTTTGAGTGTCCGGTATTTTGTCTCAGCAATGAGAGAAAAGTAACCCAGGCGATGAAAAATAAGTTTTCAAGGTTCCTCTCTCCCATAATTTTATTACTTATAAGAAGGAAAATGAGCAAGTTCTTGGTGAAGAATCCTGGCGGATACTACTCAGTTTAAGAAATCACTGACTACAGTCAGTAATGGAATAAAATGAGATGCTACCTCTTGGGCAATCATAAAACACAGAAGTTCTGTTTTTTTCCTGCCACAGACACACAGCCTGAATCTAAGCACGTGCCGACAGCAAGCAAATCCAAGTTCTATAAAGCTAGGAGTTCAGCCTATCTTTCTGCAAAGTTTAAAGACCGTGAAGTCAGTGAGAGGCTAAGAAACAGTGGTAGGCTGAAAAAGACTAAATTGACAGCCAATTGCAATGCATGGATCTGAGCATGGGTCTTAAACACAGTCACGGTCAAGCCTCTCCTTACAAGGATTGTGATTGGAATACAGTCATGAGGTGATATTAATTTGCAGTTTTCATGATGGACTTGCAGATATTCATGAGAATGTCTTTATTGTAGGAAACCCACGCGAAGCACAAAAGGTGTTAGGGCATTCTAACCTACCAGAAACCTACTCTCAAATGACTCAGGGGGAAAAAAAAGAAATGTGTACTTCAGTTTTCTACTGATTTTGAGGTTGTTTTCAAATTAAATACTTTTTTTTAAAAAAACAAAGCCAATCATCCATGTTATCAATGGAAAATATCAGTGTTAAATTTTTCTAAACTGTTCTTCTTGCTTCCCTTATTTAGAGAGGTGGATTCCTATTCTTTAGGAGGATCTGTGTGGCCCCAGGGGAGCAATTACTCTCAATCTGGTGTTCACTTCTGCTGGCCACATTTTCCTCAAGGCTGAGTCAGATTGCTGACCCAGTGAATAAAAGAGCTATCCCCAGGAGACAAGTTATAAAAGGCCATCTGCCCAGGTGTGCTTTTTTAAAAAAACAAAAATGCTTCCGTTTCTGTGTTCTAAAATATAAATATGTCAGATACAGATACAGATGTGAGGGCATCTGGGGCCATCACCAGGCAAAATAGCAGGGCCACACAATTCTGCGAGCTGTGCTGACCACACACCTCCCTCCACTACTGTTCCTGCCTGTTCTGCCTCCTTCTCTTCCCCTGCCCATGCACATCTCCCACCCACCTAAGCCACAAAGCTGGGTGTTGCTTTTGATTGTCCCATTGGAAGTTTCTGATTTTCTTTTATTGCTCAAGATGTAGTCGTGAATATAACTGAATTTTTAAAAAGCGGTGAATAGAACATGGATTTGAATCTGGAAATGTCTCCAGTGTGGAGACAACTATTTTCTACTAGTAGAGCTTTACCTGTGTTGTTCCTGAAAATTTCTACAATGAGTACCCATTACTTTACAATCAAGAAAATAATAAAGATGTATAATGACAGTGTAGCTGCATATCCCAATAATGAGCTGAGTGGTGACAGTTTCAGGTCCTCTGGTCTCTCATAGAAAAGTTCTTGTGGAGGGGCCTCTGACATCTTCTGTCTTAGTTCCTTCTCTCATTGCTGAGACACAATACATGACCCTCACAACTCTTCAGAAGGAAAAGTTTAATTTGGCTCATAATTTGTAGAAGTTTCAGCCCATAGTCACCTGGCTGCAAGACAGGGTGACATAGCAGAGGTGGCTTGCTCATGGCATGACAGGCAGGAGCAAGGGAGGAAGCAGTGAGATAGACCCTTCCAGGCCACACCCCTTGTGACCTACCTCCTCCAACCAGGATTCACTTCCCAGATCACACTGATCTATAAACTCCCCAGTGGGTTAATCCACCATTAAGTATTGCGCCTCCGTGATCCATCTACCTCCCATGAGCTCCTCTATTAGGGCACAAGACTTTAAACCATAACATTCTAGATATAAACCATAACATTCTGCCTGGCCCCATCCCCTTATGCAAAATGCATTTAATCCAGTCCTAAGAGTCACTAAAGTTTTAACAGAGTCCAAGTCCAAAGTCTCTCCTGAAATTTCATATAAGCTTTTAGCTATGAGTCTGTAAATATTTCTATGACAAAAGGGAGAAACAGGATAGATAGGAATGGGATCAAAGCAAGAGCAAAATCCAGGAGGACAAAAATTAAATCCTAAAGTTCCATATCTAGCAGCCTGGACAAATTATAGTGAGCTGTGATCTCCAAAGGGCTTGAATGGCCCTGTCCCTATCTTTAATGGTTATACTCCTCTTGGCTGCTCTCTTTGATTGGTTTTGCTCACTCCTTGCAGTTTTCCACAGATGTTTCACATTACTGGGTTTTCCAACATCTTGGAGTCTTCTTTGGCTTTACCCGCACAGCTTCATATACTGCCCTCTCAGGGACACACTTCCTGACCTCCCAGGCCTTCTTCAGATATCTGACTAGAACCCTTCCTGACCCTATAACTGTTGCATTTTGCACAAACCTAAAATGGTTGCCAGAGTTCTGGGGTGCTGTGGGGATCTTTTTAGAAATTCTAAGTTCTTGTTGGTCTGAGGAAAGGGTTGAACAAAATAGGCACAAAAAGTAGTGAGATTTTACATTTATTAAAGGCAAGGAAAAAAATTATGCTCTGCAGAGTCAGTGTGAGTAAATTAAAACAGGAAAAGAAGTGTTCTCGGAGTGAAGCTAGGCCTCTGAGGAAGAGAGAGCACACTGGCCACAAGGTTAATGGTGAACATCTTTTATACTCCTCAGTCCTTAGGCTGATGTCAGATCTAGGCCGCCCTATCAAAAAGATGCTTGATTTCATGTCAGAGGAATTGAAGATATCATTTTCTGATTGGTCCCAGGTGTAGGGTTTGGATGCATGTTTCCTGGAACTCTGTGAACGACAGGTCATGCCTTCTTGTTTAGCTAGCTGACCATGCCCTACTCTCCTGCCTCAAGACCAGTATCCAGTTGTAGGACACCAAGGTCTGCCACCAGGTAGAGCAGTAACTGAGCCCTCTGGCCTCTTGTGGTAGTTTCAGAGTCCTCTGCATGCCTGGATGGTTAAGTATGGAGAACTGAATCCTAGGAAATAAATTTCCATTCCCTAGCCTCTGCCATTCTGGGACATGTTGCTCTGGGTCTCTCTGCTCAAAGTAAAGCTTTTCATCATTACAAATTTGAGTCTCTACTGGCTCCTCACAGCAGCTGTCCTATCGACCTGTTGTAAAGTAGTTGGGTTGTTTCTAATACTTATCTTTTTAGCAATCAAGTTCTCCTTTGTTCCATCTTTGCAGGTCCCAATTGTTCCAGAGCTTCCTTTCTGGCAAATCCAAATCTTTCAATCATCCAGCCATGCTGTTTGCTCTTGATTCTCAATGTAGAATTGACAAAAAGCCCCTGACTGTACCCAAACTGTAGCCTGAATGTTCAGTTCAGTTGTCTTCCACCAGGTTAATTAGACCTCTGCCCTTCATCTCAGTCTCCTTCAAAGTCTTAGGACAGCAGCAAAACTTAGACAAATATTCTATTGGTCATAACACAGATGACCTGAAATCCAACTATCAATAGAGGACTTTTTCCCAACTGAAATCTCCTGGGCCTGATCTTTACTGTCTACATTTTTATCAAGATTCTGGTCTTCTGAGCTTTGACCAGAATCTCCTATAAAGTTTGCCTTAGTGCATTCTAAGGCCACTTCTCCAACTGGGATCTCAAAACCTTTCCAAAATCCTCCCAGGAGTCAGTTCCTAAGGCTTCTGAACCATGTGGTCAGGTAGTATCACAGCAACAACCCCACTTTTCTGGTACAAATTCCCCTCCCCACAACTCTAAGGAGGACAAGTTTATTTTGACTCACAGTTTGTAGAGCTTTTAGTCCATAATCAGATGCTCCAAGGCAGGGTGACATAACAGATGGGCATAGTAAAGGAGAAAGAGCTCACAGCATGGTGTCAGAAGTAGAGGGAGGGATCAAGGGATGAATGAGGGAGATAGAAACTTCTAGATCAATCGCTAATGATCAGCCTCCTCCAACCAGGACTCACTTCCCAAATCACATTTATCTATAAACTCATCAGTGAACTAATCTAGCAATACATAGTGTGTCTCCATGATACAATCACCTCCCCACCGCCCCATTAGTGCATGAGGTTTTAGGGGGACATCTGGATACAACCATAACAGCTTCCTTTTTCTAATTTTTCACTTTCTTTAAGTAAATGCACAAGCTCTTTTCTCCTAAGTCAGTCAGCTCATTCCCCTGCAACAATACTACTCACTGATGTCCATTTTGAGAATGCAAATGACAATACAAAGTAAATGTAATATGGATTAAGTGGCAACTTTATGAAAAATCATGTTATTTAATATAAATATGGGTAGTGTACCAATAACATGGTTAAAAGCTACAGATTTTCTCTCTGAAAAGTATATAAGCAAGCCACTAGTTTGAATTAATTTTGCAGCACTTTTACTTTTTTGAGAGGGTTGGTAAAAAATTAATTTATCATTAAATTGGAATATTAATATTGCATATGAAGGCAAAGCATTTTTAAAATCTGACAATAGTTTAAATTTAACTCTTGGGATCAGAAGAGTTACTATTAATTATTTAGAGGGATAAATAAGGTCCTGAGAGATAGGGAGTCTGACTGGTTTATGGATATTTGCCAAACTCCAACAATAGTGCTTAGCACATAAGAGGTTCTCATTAAATATTTGTTGAGTGATGAATTCTATTTCTTTATAAATATCTCTCTTTACACCTATGCATTGCTTATACAATCATAATGGCCTGGCATAAAACATTTATCTCTGCCTCACTGGGGTTTTGTTGGTGGGAGGCAGATATTTTGAGTGTTTCTACTTTGAAGAGCCAAAGTTTCTGTAGGATATGTAATCAAAATCCTAAGATCTAGATAAGGAGTCAAGTATAAGGCAGCCAGATACTGGCTGTCGGTCTAAGTTATTCAGTTTAGCATTTCCAGTAGCACAAATGGTGTAATTCCTCCCTATATTTATTTCTCAATCCATGCTAAACTGATTGAGACAATTGAGGTTATGCTTTGCTATATCCTCCCAATTTTGCAATATGAACTTACAGAGCAAATATATATATATATATATATATATATATATATATATATATATATATGTTTTTTTTTCCAAGAAAACATGATTTTTTTCTTTAGGAAGAGAACTTATGTCTTTCTATCCTTGAAAATTTTTGTTATAGCAATGCTGCTATCTTGGTTACTTTTCTCTTTGGCTGGGACAAAATACCTGACACCCAAAATGAAAGAAGGAAAGGTTTATTTCGCTTACTGTTTGTGGAGGTTTCAGTCCATAATCAGTTGGCTCCAAGGCAGGGTGGCATGGCACAGGGGCAACACTTCAAGGCAGCAGCCAGAGCAAAATGAGGAAAAAGAGCAAGCCCTTTTCCTCCCTTATATTGTACACAAACTACCCTCCACCCCAGTGGGTGTAGCACTCACAAAATCTCCCTGCCCTCCTTTGCACAGGATAGGATATTTACAGAGTAAGAACCCTGGCTCCCTGCTGAGTTTCTCAGTTAAACTTCTAAACTGCTCAAGTTGACACAATAACACCCTAACACAATAACACCCTAACAGCTACCAAGTGTATGGTACTCTTTCTTTCCTCAAAGATAGGTGTGTGATGCAAACGAGTTTTTCCCAGGGTTTCCTGATTTCCTTTCTTTCTTCCTTTCTTCCTTTCTTCCTAATTGAGACTAACAAAAGCAAGCCTGTTCTCTTGTATCATTCTATTTCATATTTTACTAATGCTTCATGAAAGTTAATGAGTGTTCAGTACATTTTTCTGCAAAATTAATTGTGAATTTTGGAATGGCCTCTGTAGGAATTCTGGGATTCCCTCTGTAAAGAAGTTTGAATGAGCATTCTGTTGGACCCAATTAGGTGAGAAATCAGGGGTCCAAGAAAGCCTCATGTGTGCACCTGTGGAGTTTCTCCAGCGCGCTGTAGGCGTGTGAGCAGGGCAGGAAGTGGTGGGGTGAATTAGGATCCGGAGTTCCTGTCTAAGTTTAACCTCTTTCCTGGTTTACTGGGGATGGGACCCAAGGGCACTCTCTTAGTAAGCACTTGCTTACTGTGCTCCCCAGTCCTCTTCATTTTTAATTTTGAGACAGGGTCTTTTTAAGTTGCTAAATTATTCAGCCTGGTCTCAAACTTATGATCCTCCTGCTATAGTCTCCCAAGGACCTTGGATTGCATGCAGTCCTGTGGCCAGCTCAGATTTAGCTTTTGAGTGGTTGGAATGGTAGGAAGGTGTCATTCAGCCTAGCTTATTGAAAAAAAATTACACTGGAGAATTAATTAAATGATACCAATCACTGCCTCTTGTGTTTGAAACTCCTTTTACTTTTTTGCTTTCTCAGGTAAATAGTCTTGAGTTACTGTCCTTGGAAAACTTCCCAGAGTGTCCCACCTGATCTGCCACTGACCCTCATTCCCATGTAGTCTCTCCGCTTGGTTCATAAACTGAGTGTGGTGCCCACTCAATGTTTTCTTAATACCAGCTCTTTGAGCCATAAGCCCTGCTGGGTGCAATAATACCCAAGTTCTTTTACCAGACATCGTATTGCTTAGTTCCTTTAATAGCTTAAATCTTTCAAATTATTCTCTAGTAATAAAAAAGAAATTGTGCTTTTTTTGGGAGACCATAAAGATGATTAGTCTTTTGAAATATCGGGTCTGTCATTCAATGCAATATTTATCCCTTTTGTTCACTGGAGCATAGCATTCATCTTGCAGGAAGTCAATACTTTCATGTGCCTGGGAAGGACTGTTAGATTCTAGAACTGATTCACCAGGCAAAGTAGTGACTGAGCAATGTGAGTTTGCCTCTTATTTGAAAATCTCCCACGTGTAGAAATTTGTGGCTACAAACCAAGCTGAAAGTTTCATTAATCTTTCTGGTAGTCAAATAATTATAGAAAAGAGTACATTAGTTAGGATTGAGCAGGGTGATATTTGAAGTCAAGCATAGAACAAATTCTTTAGGAAACAAGGCAAAACATCTAAGTCTTTATGGCAGATGTCCTAAAATTTCTTGTGGTAAGAACAAGGAGCATAAAAGTATCCCTCTGCCCTGGCTGTTCCTTATTACCTCTGCTATTCTTTTGACATTAGTAGACTTTCCACCAGATGCATTGATAAGGCAATATCATTCCCATTTGTTGAATGTCTGTTGCATGGCAAGCCCTTTGCAAGGTAGTGTGTTGAATACAAATGTAAATAAGAAAAGTTTCTTTGGCTGGAAGGAGAGTTCATGGTGTCAGAAGGGAAACAGACATGTCTGAATACAACATAAGGTGTGTAGTGCTGGTGTTTATAAGTGTGTTTGATTTCACCTTGAGGAAAAGACCAGCCAAGATGTCTCCAGCTGTTTAGAGATTTGGGCCTGGTAGAGCTGGGTAATTTGTTTGCTGGAAGTAGATCAGGAGAAAGGTTAAGAGCTGAAGGTAAAGGGCTGCCACCAGAGGCAAAGAGCAGAGCTCAAAAAAAGTCTACTTTTTAATCAAAATACAATATCTAGAGAGAATAGTACAAAAATCATTAAATATATTTCAACGAGTTGCCACAGTGTAACCAAACCCACGTTACCATTAGCCAGGTTAAACAACAGGGCACTCCCTGGACTTCAGAAGAATCTCCCTCTTTTTTAACCCACATTCTCTCTCTCACTATGCTTATGGTTGCCTGTCTGCAATTTGTTGATTCACATTGATAAACCATCTATCTATATTAAAGGCTGTACTAAGTGAGCTTACAGTGGCAGGCTGCGGAATGGAGGTAGAAGAACACAGAATGGCTGCCTGTCTGTCTGCTGAAGAGTCGGAGGATCCAGTGGATAGTCCAAGGCCTGGAGCTCGCTGCAGAAGAGCTCAGTGCAAGTCTGTGTCAGGAAGCTGGGGGGTCTTCTTTGGAAGGCTGAACAGTATGTGCTGGGAGCCTGAAGGAACTGAAGAGAAATGTCCTAAGTCAGATGATAAGATCGGGCTCCTCCAAATAAGCGAAAGGGAAGACTTCCTTCTTCTTTCTGTTTTTTATTTTATCCAGACTACAAGACTATATTGGTTGATACCACTCACATCCAGCATGGGTCTTCCCTCCTTGGTTTGCAACTCGGGTATCCACAGCCATACCCAGACCGTGCTCCAGTACCGGGCTTGCGTTTCTTAATTCACTGAAGTTGGTAGCACAGTTCACTACCGCAAATAGTATTTCATAATGCAAACATAAAACTTGTTTGTTCAGTCTCCTACTGATTAGCATTTGAGTAAGTTTTAGTTTGGGGCTATCATGAATAGTACTAACAATTCTTATATATGTGTTTTGATGAATACACAGATAGTTTGTATGTTCAGTAGATGGCTAAGCATGGGGTTTCCGATCACGGTTCAGACAAATTTATTAGATGATGCAAAAATATTTTCCAGTTACAGTGATTTATATTTCCATCAGCAAAACATTAAAGTTTCAGTTGTTCCACATCCTCATCAAACATTTCCTTTTGTTTTTTTTAGCAGATTGTTGGCTAGGGAGAGCTTATTTTAGTTTTAAATTGTATTTTCCTAATGACTAATGAAGTTGAGCACATTTTACCACTTACATGTCCTCTTTTGTGAAATACCATTCAACCTGCCTCCCTTTTTAAAAAATAGGTTGCCTTGAATTTTGTTTTTTTAAAAATATTCTGGACATGAGTCATTTAGTTGAGTGTTGGATATACGAATTCCAAATATTTGCTTCTCATATGTAGGCTACCTTTGCTTCTTTTAATTGTGTTTTTCTGATTATAAATTTCTAACATAATCAAATTTTTATCTTTACCCTTAAAATTAGTATTTTTTGTGTCCCATTTAAGAAGCTATTTCCTATACTGAGGTTATGAAGATATTCTCTGATATTTTGCATAAAACTTCGTTTTACCTTTCATATTTAGATCTACAGTCCATGTGCCAATATATTTTAAGTTAAATTTTTTTCCATGTGGTATCCAACTGGTCCAGTAATATTTGTTGAAAGGTCCATTCTTTCCCCCTCTACACTGAACAATTGTTTATGTAATAAACCAGGTGATTGCGTATGTATGGGTCTGTATCTGTATTTTCTACTCAGTTCCATAGCTCCATCTGCTCACCTTTGTTCCAGTTTCACATGGTTATACTTCTATGGGTTTTACAACAGGTCTTAATAACCAGTGGTCTAAATTGTCCAGCCTTGATCTTTAAATTTCCTTGCTTATACATGGTAATCATGTCACCATACATGTTTTAGATCAAATTATCGAATTATCGATTTCATGAATAAATCCTATGGCTTTTGAATGGATCTGTTGTATGAGTTATTTACTGCCCCCTAATATTTTATGGGTTATCCTGAAATTAAGCAGCTTGACACAACAACATTTAATATTTCCCATTTGGTATCTACCCAGAGGAATACGGGCAGGCACTGGAAGTAGCCTTTTGTTTGGAGTCTCTCGTAGACTTCAGTAAATGTATCCTCTGGAGTATAGTATTTCAAGGCTCACCTGGAGAGCAATACACTTCAGCCTTGCTTGTGTGGCTGTTGGAAGAACTTGTTTCTCACCAGTTCCTGGCCCCCACTTCCTTGCCTATGGCACCATGTTTCATCAAAAGATATAAACCAGGAAGGCAATAAAGAGAGAATATGAGCAAGATGGTAATTCGTGTTTTTAATGAGTATGTTGGAAGTGCCAAAATGCCATGCCATCACTTTTGCCATATTATCTTCATGAAGAATAATCATTGGGTCCATTGTATAATTAAGAGAAAGTATTAAACCAGAGTGGGAATAGTAAGAAATGGAGATTCTTAGGAGAATTGTTGCTAAGTTATAAGCATTTAAAAAATATAGTCTAGATTCAAAACCCTCATCAGATACGTGATTTGCAAATCATTGATTCCATTATGCACATTATCTTTTCATATCATATTTATTGTTTTTCTGCATGAAACTTTTCAATATTAAATAACTCCTATTTTCTATATTTTCTCTTGTGCTTTTGATAACATTTAAGACCCCGTTGTCAAATCTATGATCATGAAAATTCACCTCTAAAAGTTTTCTGCTGAGTTTAATTAATTCTTATATTTAGGACATTAAATATTTCAAGTTAATTTTTGACATATGATTGGAGAAAGGAGTCCAACTTCATTTTTTTTTGCATAAGGATATCCAAAAGTCCTAGCACCATTTGTTGAAAGAAGACAAAAATAATCAGAATCTTATACACTTACTCCAATACACCATAAAGAATGTGATTATTCTATACTACTAATATGCACTAATAGCAAAGAAATTATTCTTTTCTTATTTAAATGGTTTTATCATATTTGTTAATCATTTGGCCATAGATATATGAATTAATTTCTGGATTTTCAATTCTACTTTATTGTTCTTACATCTACCCTTATATCCATATCATGCTGTTTTAATTAATGTAACTTTGTACTAAGTTTTGCAGTTTGGAAATGTAGGCCTTCCAACATTCTTAAACATTGCTTTATTAGCAGTTCCTTTAAATTTCATATGAATTTGAGAATTGGATTTTCCATTGAGTGAAAAAAATTACTGGGGTTTTGATAAGCATTACATTGACTCACCTGTCTACCCTAAAGAACTTGGCATTCATCAAATTGAATGAAGATAATTTTTAAAAAAAAACTAAAAAAGAATAAAAATGATGATTAAGAATTTTAAAACAGAGTAACAGGGGTGTTGTCATGAAAGCAGTTGTTCAGATTACCAGTTGTACACATTTAAAAATGATCAAACAATGAAAGCACAAACCATTCTTTTTGTTGGATATAATTACCTATCTTGTATATATAATCATTTCCCTTCTTTCTTTTCTCCTTTCTCTCATCCCAGTTGTTCCTTCCCTTTTCAGCTGTTTCCTCCCCTTTCACTTTCACAATATTTACTGTACATTTTGGTCCCATTAACTCCTTCAGTTTTTTATACTAGGGAGACAATGTGACATTCACTCATGTGAGTCCAAACCATTTCAGCCATGAGTGTGATCTCAAGTTGCATCCATTTCCCTTCAAAAGTCTTAAGATTATTCTACTTTACAGCTGGGTAGCTTTCCACTGCATGAAAATACCATATCTTTATTATCCATTCTGTGGTTGATGGACAATCTTGCTTTTTTTCTAGGTTGCTGTCATGTGGAGCTTTTCTCTCCCTTGACTTTCAGCCTGTAAATTTCCTTCAGAGATAAATGTGTTTCTTGTATATAGCATATTGATGGATTTTGTTTCTTGATCCACTCTGCCTGTGTTTCTTTTTATTGAATTGAGGCCATTTACATTAATTGTTATGACTAATATGTATTGGCTTGTCTTTGTCATGTAATTTTACTGCTGTTGGTTCTCTACTTTTCCCCTAAGTTTAATTGTTTGCCCTCCTTGGAGATTTCTTTCTGCTGTTGGTCTTGGAATTTTGGTCATTTTTAACTCTTTCTAGAAAATCTTTTAGTACTCTTTATAGGGTTGGTTTGGTGTTCATGAATTTCTTCAGTTGTTCTGCCATGAAGGTGTCTTATTTCTCCATTAATTTTGAAACACTGTTTTGAAGGGTACATAAATCTGGGTTGGAAGTTGTTTTCTTTTGGGACTTGAAATACTGTTTGACTTGATAGTTTGTGTTGAGATGTCTGCCATGATTCTTATGGGCTTTCTTTTATAGGTGATCTGTTTCTTTTCTCTAACAGCTTTCAATATTCTTTTGTTGTGCTGAATTTCTGGGATCTTGACTATTATGTCTGGGTGCAGATTTATTTTGGTTATGACTAGTTGGAGTTATATATATCTCACTTATCTGTGTGCCAGGTCCTTTTCCCATGCTTGGGAAGTTTTCTGCTATTTCTTCTGTAAATATTCTTTTTCTGTCATTTGTGTTGATTCCTGCTTTTTTTCTGACCCCTATCTCTTTCATATTATTTTTCTTTGCATCATTTTGCAGCTGTTGAATTGTTATATTCTGGTTTCTTGTTATTTTTAAGAGATCATTCCCTTTGCAATCACTAGCTGCAATCCTGTCTTCAAGTCTCTCCTCAGTTTTATTCAAGCAGGTTTGCCAGCTTTCAGTGGAAATTTTAATTTCCTGGATGTCTTTTTGAATCTGTTTCAAATTCTTTCCTATATTGTTCATTCAAGGCTTCTACCACTTTCTTTCTTTTTTTTTAATTAAAGAAAAAAATAGGAAAAAGGTAGAAATATTACAGAATTTCAAGAAAAGAATATAAACAGTAAGAAATCACTAGTTGATAAATTACATATTGTTCTTTTAGAAATAGTTATTCAAGCTACAAAATTAAGGCACACAAAGTGGACACTCAAGCAGTGAGAGTGCAAACAGATCTGTTCAACAATCCAACAAGAACCTAGAAATATGGTCATCAATCCCACACATCTAAACATACATGCAGCTATATCTTTTATAGCACTTCCTATTTCTTCTTTTTTTACAATAGCAATTATACATTTTTAAAATTTTATTTAAAGAGAAGAAAAAAAAAGCAAAACAGAAAAAAGGGTAGCAACAATACAGAATTCTAAAAGAAAGAAAGAAAAAGGAAATGAGAAAAAGCCCCACTAGGAAATCAGTAATTCATAAATTATGTACTGTCATCCTGGATGTAGTTGTTCAAGTTACAAAGTTAAAGGGTACATAGTAAATATTCAAACAGTCAGACTACAAATAGTTCTGCTCAAAGATCCAACAAAGATTCAGCAATATGGTCATCTATTTTACACACTCAAACATACATGCAGTTCTATCCCTTAGAGCACTTTCTTTTCCACTCTTTTTTTACAATAACAATTACACATTTTGGTTTTATTTTCACTTAGTATTTATTTACTTTTTACACTAGAGACACAATATGATATTTATATTTTATTTGGTTTTATTACACCTAATATTTATTTACTTTTTACACTAGAGACACAATATGATATTTATAAAATATGATTCTTACTTATTTCACTAATGAGGATAGTCTCAAGTTGTCTCCATTTGCCTATGAAGGCCTCAAGGTCATCCTTTTTATAGCTGAGTAATATTCCATTGTATAAAAATGCCATATCTTTTTCATCCACTCTGCAGTTGATGGGCATCTTGGTTGTTTCCAGGATTTAGCTATCACAAATTGTGCAGCCATGAACATGGGTGCACATATATCACTGTGATATGAATTTTTCAGTTCTTCGGGCAAAATACCCAAGAGGGGGATAGCTGGATTGAATGGGGCTTCCAATCCTAGTCTTCTGAGAATTCTCCATATGGATTTCCATAATGGCTGCACCAGTCTACATTCCCACCAACAGTGGAGCAGTGTTCCTTTTTCCCCGCAGCCTCGCCAACATTTTTTATCAGTTGATTTCTTGATGGCAGCTATTCTTTCTGGAGTGAGGTGGAATCTCAGTGCTGTTTTAATTTGCATTTCTTGAATGACCAGTGATGTTCCACCACTTTCTTATGCTCCTATTTTTTTTTAAATCTGTCTTCTTTAGATATGCTCAGCAATTCTTTCATTGTGTTTGTCATTTCTTCTTTTATCTGAGATAATATTTCTGATCTGATTTGTTTTACAGCTTCATGAAATTGTTTCTTGACTTCAGTTGCTATCATTTCAGAAATTTCTGTTGTGTAACTTCCAATTTATTCTGTTTCTGTGTCTCCTGGACTTGTTCTCTGGCCTGCAGGCTTGAGATTGCCTTTGGCTACTTTGTCTAGACATTTTTCTGGGTTCTGACAGTCAAGCCAGTTGTGGGGTCTCAGACACTTCCCACACTGGCTACCCATCCAAGGCATAAGGGAATGGATTAGGCACTTGGGTTTCTCTGAATCTAGGTATCTGGGGAGGCATTGGGGTGTAGGGCAGGCTTCTCCAGAAAAGCACAGTTGCCCCAAGACTCCAATGGTTGTGGATGACCAGCTACTTCTTCCAACCCATGTAGCTACATTGAGACCTGAAAAAGAATTCTTAAAAATTAAAAATGATAATTTTTAACTAAAAATTTTAAATTTGATTACATTCTGTAATAATTTCAAAGTAAAACATTGTTCATTTTAACAAAACTGAATATAAACTAGTATTAAGTTAGCCTGTATAATGGAACTATCCATATATATGTAGACCTCCAAGTGCTCCATAAACAGAAAAAATATTTAAAAAAGAGATGGAAAGAAAACTAAAGAAAAGTGTTGGCAGTCAGCCATATAAATATGGATTAAATCTTAATTATAATCATGGTATGTGAAATGTTCTGCTGACATGTGCATTGGTGTCTTCTAAATTAAGAGATAGGGCAAACTGGAGCCATAAACATTAATTATAGAAATTTCTGTAGCCTTCAATTATTAAACAGCATTAAAAAATTAAAAAATCAGAAAGATTCTCACTTCTCTGAATTTTTTTTCTAATCTTCCCAGCTGTTATGGAAATCGATCACTTATATGGGGAAAGAGAAGGTAAATGGATTTGCTTATATTTGTTACTTTTTTCTTTCCTTAGTAGTGAGCTATTATCCCTATTTTCTTATATAAAGGATAATGCTTCACGTTCTCATTACTTCAACTACAAATCTTTTGAACAACTCTTGATGGGATTAAATGACTTACTGACAATTTGGGCCAAAAAAATAATGAGAGCACATCAGCCTCTTAATATTTGTTCAAAGATGCAAATGACTATATTGAAAATCTAAGAAAGTCTTTAAAATATTTTTTAGTTTCTTTATGTTGAAGTTTTAAAAATATTTAGCAATGGTGAGGTAGTATTTTCTGACTTTGAGATTTTAGTTGTCACTATGAAGGGGACTTTATAGTCAAATAAGTATCGGAAACTTTGAGACTTTGTCAAGGTAGAAGGTAGGATTTTTTATTTTGGAGCATCGCAAAATCCATTATGTGATGATGTTCATTGTGAATCTATCAGAGAGTGAGTTCAGGGTGGAATTTATTAAGCATCAGTTCTCAGAATCATAGAGTGTATTTTTCACTTTCTTCTTTTTTGAAATACTTAAGAGAATTACTACCACATTCATCTGAAAGTACTTGAATTTAAGAGAAATTTACCCAGCGGTAATTTACAAATGGATTCAACCTGAAACTTATCCTTTATGTTCTAGTGAAAATGTTATCTGGATATTTTAATTGAATTTGCTTGAACTGTTAGATATGATTGTTTCTTGAGCTCTCACATGTTAGGATTAATATAGTAAAAATTTGTCATCAATATATGATGAATATGCTACCAATGCCTTTTTAGTGTATTTGCTAGTGATGACTACAATTACAAGGGCAAACAACAAAAATCAACCTAGATATGTTATGCTTAAAAAAGAAGGACTTATTGTAGACACTTAGACAAGACTACAGTGGAGTGTCAGGGATATCCTGAACAGTACTGCCCAAAAATGTAAGCTACAGATTCTTCATAATGCAGATTCTTCAGAGGATTTTAATTTAAGCAATATTTATTTTAATCCACTATATTGAAAATATTATCATTTCAACATATACGGAGGATATAAATATTGGTGAAATATTTTATATTGTTTTGCTTTTGTCCTAAGTTTTGAAATCTAGTGTATATTTTTATATTTCTAGTACATTTTAATTGGAACTACTCATGCTTTCAAAAAACCCTTTATGGACAGTGGCTACCACAAGTCTGTAGCCAAGAATGATAAGGATTCAGGGAACTCATGATCTTGCTCTCATTTTTTAAATTTCAGAGCAATTTATCTTGGTGAAGATACTTTCAGTATATTTTAAATCTCTTGAAAAATGAAGAATGGCACATGAGATGTAAGAATAAATTATCTGATTTTTTAGAAGTTGCTTTAGAATAGAGGATGAAGTGTGAGAAGCAAGAATAGAAAAAATTTGTAGGCAAGTACTAATTAAACAAAATATTAAGATAGCAAATGGCACAGACTTTAGCTGGTCACTGATGTCACGAAGATATCTTTTTATGTCAGCTGATGCCATGTCTGATATTGCATGTTTGCTGCCCTCAGTCTCTTTTGTATTTACCTCTCCTGGATCAAGGTTCTCAGGGTTTTGGGCTGGGGGCTTTTTCTTGTTGTTTCTTTCTCTTGTCATGTTTTTGGTTTCTTCCATACAGGTGTATAGTGGAGGTCCCACCCAGCCCCTTTCCTTGTTGGTTATGGTTCTTCTGAAGCTAGAGATTTCTGCCGTCTCCAGTTTGCTGTTGGTCACTGAGGTGCAAGCAGGGGTGGCATATGCTGGCCTCTCCCCTCTGAGCCAGTCAACCTGCAGGGGTCTTCACCATCTTAGTGTGTGCTACAGGTACAGATTTGGTTTGGGGCAGCTTATTGGGTCCCGGCCAGGGGCGTGACCCAGGCCAAGCAGATCCCACCAATCTGCTCTGGGTAGGGAGCAACCAATTGAAGTCACTACCATTCCTTGTTCATGCCCATCCTGCCCAATTCCAACATGTCATCCAGTTGGTCGCCCCTTTCTCGTGGGAGGGTCTTATTCCGAGCACTCACCGTGGGATAGTGCAGGTCCCTTACCGGCTCCGTTCTCCAGCATGACTGAGGCTCCTGTGAACCGTGGCAGGAGCCAGTTCGGGAGGCTCGGCGGGTTGTGGCGAAAGCACTGTGGCTGCTAATCTTAGCTGACCCAATGGTAGCCCCGAGACTGCGTGCTTGACCAGCTTTTTTCCTTTTAGTTTCTTCCTGGGTCCAGAGGATCCATCTCCCTCTGTCTGGGTCTCTCCAGGATGTTTTATTCCAGCATATGAGTTGTTTCTCTCAGGGAGGCTCTGTATTTTGCTGCTTACTGACTGGCCATCTTTAGCTCCTCCCAATACACAGACTTTAAAGAGCAAGAGAGTGTGCAACACAGTGACTAGATTATCAATTTATTAAGAAGACATAATGATTCCAAATCATAAGCTCCAAACATGAGGGGTCAGCAGTGGTAAAAGCAAATTCACAAAACAGCTATTTTAAAACACTTATAGCAATTGATATATGAAGCAAAAGAAATGAGGAAGAATGTAGAATATTTAAATAAAAATTCCATGAAAAGTCTTGATCTTTATCTAATGAATAAATACAGAACCCAGCACTGAACAATTAGAGAACATGCATTTTTGTTTAAAAATACCCTGAAAGATTTCATTTATAAGGGGAAACACTATACAATGACAGACTTTCAATATATTGCAGGAGTGTTATTAAAAAGAATCTGTTCTCTTATTTTAGTATAATTCAATAAAATAAGTAACAAGAGGAGAATTAAAAAGCACTTAAAAATGTAAATATGCAGTTTTATGTAACACATGGATCATAAAAGACATTTTAATGATTTTTTTCTAGTACTGGCAATGAATATACTACATGCAAAAACTTGAGTAATACAGTAAAAGCTGCACTTAATGGGAAACTTACATCCCTAAATTCTTGTACATATAAGCAAGAAGGGATTACAATTAAAGGGGCTAAATTTAAGAAATAAAAAAAGAACAACAGAAATTTAAAAAAATACTCAGTTCATTATGGAATTCTCTTTCTTTTTTTTCTGATATAAATTTGTCACTTGATTCTGCTTTATAATTATCTTTAAACTCCATCCCTGCTCCATTTCCTGTGTCCTCATATGGGTTAATCCTGATTTCACTGGGTTCTCAGCATCAATCTACCCCCTGCATGTCTCATTCCTTAATCCCACTCTCTGGAGCATCTTTCTAGATAATAAATGATATCAGATCACTCACCACTTTAAACTTCTTGAATACTTCTTGGATTGCTCAGTTACATCTACATTTTTCATTGTCCACTTCCTGATTTTGTTTGAGTATAAATCTTTGTGCATCCCTCCTCTGGAATGTGTTCCCTCTCTGGCTCCGCAGCATGTGTTGTGATCTTTCTCCTGTCCTGGCATTGATTGATTCATGGGAATATCACCAGCTCTGGACAAAGACCCTGGAAGAAGTTGTGCAGAGGGTTTTGGGAAGCACTTGGCTGTAACAAATGGGCTCAGGAGAAAATGCTTTTTCTTCTTCAATGGCGTATCCCTGTGTGCACCTTGGAAATTACTGACATCTTACTTGGATCATGTTAACATGTAGGGGATGGCAGGGTATGGAAAGATGGGAGGCTCTCAGATCTTTGACAACACTATGGCGACACAATGAATTAACCAACTATGAAATTGCCTTGGTTCTGAGCAACTCAGTATATTTAAACCACCCTTAGCTAAATCTTCTTCTTGGAGCTCAAGATGTTCGGATGAATCCAGGATCCCAGCTGCTTACAGGATATCATATGTGAAGATAGAAATAGCTCTATTTTTCAGCTTCACTCATTTCAGCTTGCTTTTATCTGTATCCTTTCCTCTACATCTTTCAGTGTCTTTGTAAGTTCAAAGTTTTAAAAATATGCTTTCTTTTTCTCATTCTTACTTACTCTTTTCTCTGCTAGATGTGTCTATTCACCCGACCCTCATTTTTAGGCTCATAAGGGTGCAAAATGACTTGTACCCTCTTAATAGAATTTGAAATGTACTATACAGCATGGGTAAGTATAGACAGAGGTCATGCGCTAGATCTCTAGAATGTTATCTCTTTTTTTAAACATTATACATAAGCAATTTTTTATTTTAAAAGCAAAAGAAAAAAGGATAAAAATAATACAGAATTTCAAAAAATAGTAGGAAATTAACACTGGGTTAACATATTGCATATTGTTATCTTAAAAGTAGTTGTTCAGATTACTAGATTTAGGCATAAAGATGATCAAACAAACAATGAAAACATAAACTGTTCTTTCTGATGAATTTACAGAGATAATTAATATAATTATCATAGATATATATGCATACATACACACATAAATAAGTATACTATATATGCATAATATTTTCCCTTATTTCTTTTCTTCTTTATTCCAGCTCTTGGCAACCCCTATTTTACTCTTTGCTTCTATGAGTTTATTTGCTTTACACATGCCATGTAAGTGAAACCATGATGCATTTGTCTGTGACTGCTCTATTTCATTTTACATAATCTTCCCTCAATGCACTTCAGTCTTCTCTTCATTTTTAAGGCTAAATAATATTATATTGTGTGCATCCACAACACTTTCTGTATCCGTTTGGCCACGGGTGGGCATGTATTTCCACGTCTTGGCTCTGATGGGGAGGGTTACGATGGATATGGTGTGTACTAATGTCTCCTTGAGATTCTGACTTCCTTCTCTTATATAATTACACAGAGATGGGATGATTGGATTGTATGAGAGTTCCAATATTAATTTTTGGAGGAAACTCCATGCTGTCTTCCTTAGAATCAGTAAAACTGTGCATTCCCACCAGCAGCATGCAAGGTTTCCATACATTGTTAGTAACAGTTTTTTCACTTTTTTGATGAAGGCCATTTTATTAGATGTACTGAAGGATAAAATTCATGTGATGAATTGAAATTAATCAATGCAGAGAAAGCATTTAATAAAATTCAGCACAGTTTCATGATAAAAATGTTCAGCTGTGTAGGAAAAGAGGAAAATTACTTCAACACAACAAAGGTCATGCACATCAAGTCCACAATTAACATCATACTAAACTGTGAAACTTGAAGGGTTTTCTTCTAAGATCAGGGAGGGAAGACCAAGGATGTGCACTCTTTCTTTATTTTTGTTGTTTGGTTTTTAGATTTTTTTTTTTTTTGAGACAGGGTCTCACTGTGTAGTGCAGACTGGCCTTGAACTCACTCATGCAGTCTGGACTGGCTTCATATGCATGGTGATCCTCCTGCCTCAGCCTCTCCAGTGCTGGGATTATAGGCATGCACCACCACACCCAGATCTGCTCTTGTTATTTCTATTGAACATTGCACTAAAAGAAAAACTAGGAAAAAAAAAGATGTCCAGTCAGAAAGGAAGAGATAGAAAACTATCCCTATTCATATGTGGCATAATCTTAAACATAGAAAATCCTAAGTACCCCCCAAATCACTTAGAATTAATAAATGAATTTTCTAACATTAATAAATATACCAAATAGTTGAGAGTGACAAAAGCAAATTAATGATTAACATGGGTCGGGGGTTTGACTATTTTCTCATGATGTGGCTCAGTCATTCTGTTCCGGTGTATGTATTCTGGCAAATGCAGCTTTTTTGGCAGCTTCAGAGAAGTTTGCAGTATTTTGATTCATGTGTGTGTGTGTGTGTGTGTGTGTGTGTGTGTGTGTACTTACTAGCTGTCACATATGTATATATTTAACAGCTTTGTTGAGGTATAATTTCCATACTGTGTAGTACATCTGTTTATACAATTCGTCAACTGACTGTTTTTATCCTGGTAAAATACATAAAACCTAAGAGTAATCATTTTACTCATTTTAAGTGTGTGATTTAGGGGCATTAAGCACATTCACACTGTTGTACACTGTTGTAAATCATTACTTCCATCTCTCTGAGAACTTTTTTCATCTTGCAAAACAAAACTGCACCCATTAAAAACAAACTCTGGTTCCTGCCTCCGCTGAGGCCTTGGTAGCCTTTGTGCTGTGCTGTGTTTCTGGATGGACTAGACTTCCAAGAGCCTAAAGTTCAGTCTTCATCCTTTTGGACTGGCCTAGTTTTCTTAGTATAACGAGCAAAGGTGAGGTGTGTCTGAATTTTGTTTCTTTTGAAGGCTGAGTAATATTCCATTGTATATATGTACCACAGTCTATTTATTTATATGTTTAAAATGGTACTTGGGTTGCTTTCACCTTTTTAGCTACGGTGACACAGTGCGGCTCTGAACTGGGTATGTGATAACCTCTTTAAGTCTCTGCTTTTGATTAGTTTGCTTATGTACCCAGAAGTGGAATTGCTCCAAGGTGTGGAATTAAATTTTTAGGTTTTTGAGGAATCACAGTACTGTTTTTCACAGTGCCAGGCCATTCCTCCCCCAGCAGGTATCCTGTTGAACATAAAAAGTTCTGCAAACCTCAGGCAATAAAACTTTCCTTGGCTGTTAAATGCTGGCCTCAGACTCATGGTGATCCTCCTGCCTCAGCCTTCCAAGTGCTGGGATTACAGGAGTGTGCTACTTGTCTGGTGAGCAGGGAGTATTCACTGAGTAGGTAGAGTGCAGTTTTCTTCTGACAGTGTGTTTGGGCCCAAATGATGTGGTGCTTATAACCACAGGTGAAGCCAAAGTGGAATATAGCATCTCAGAATCCCGGGGTTCACGGGCACCCTCTTGTCTCTCTTTAGCACAGATATGAGGTGAATGATTGCTCTCCTTGTTGGCTTGGCATCAGTTCATTTTGGAATCTCAAAAGAGTTGATACTCCCTGTGTTCCCTGGATGCCAGTCTTGCTTGTATTTTAGAGAAGCAGCAGAATGCAATAAAGAGATTCCGAGAACACAACCTTCAAGAACTACCCCATCTCCCCAGCGCCATCTCCTTACATGTAATGTAGGATCAATAATCTCCCTGGAGAGTGTTGAGACTTTAAAAAAGATTACATCTACCATAGATAGCATGCACATTATTGTGAATATATCTTAATTTCATTTATTCCTCTAATGTGTAATATTTTTTTCCAAGAAAGTCCTGCCTTAAAATCATGGATAAAATATCCAAAGTGCTCATTCTACAGTTTCTCTGGAGATCTCTTAATATTCTCTCTTAACCATCTTACTAGAATTATTTTGATCAGAGCATAAAAATCTAGCGTGTGTCCCTTCAACAGGCTACACTACGTCAGCCACAGTGAGGACGGAGACTGCAGTAGTTTCCCTGGGCTCAAATCAAGACGTGAGTCAGTGCGAGACAGCCCAGTCTGATTGCTGCCATTATGCGTGCCGTTAGTCACTCTGCTGCAGTTTGTGTGTAGTTTTAATAAACACATTGGCATGAGCTAACAAAAGCTTTGGTGGGTATTTCTTTGAGAATCCCAAAAGGAGTGACGAAATCAACATTTTCTGATAGACACTAAACTTCAACGATGCTTCGCTCACTGAGTATCTCAGGGAACATTTCATTCTTATGGTTTAAAACCCAGAGTGCCTGGTTTATTCAGTTCTTTTCCTACCAGATTAGATATAGGATAGATATGTGTCACTAAAATGTGGAACAAGCTGCCAGAGGAGATTAAAACATGTTTTAAAAAAAGCCTAGAACAGCTCTGCATCGAGATTTCCGCATTAATGGGAACGTTTCTACGATTCTGTACTATCTCACATGTACTGAGCACTTGGAGTGTTTCTGTGCAAGTGAGCGACTTAATTTTAACTTTGCTTTTAAGTAATTAAAAGTTAAATTGCCACGTGTGGCTTGTGACTCTCGATTTGGGTGCTGGACATGGAAAAGAGACCTAGTATGTTTTTAGGAAAGTCAGTCAGAGCAGAGCCCTGGGCAATGCCCTAGCAAGTGGCCTAAGCTGGGTAAGCCTATCTGGAGCCCCAGGTTTTATTCGTGTTTAGTGCTGGGAGTTGAACTCAGGGCCTTTGCACTGAGCTACATCCCCAGGCCTTTTTGAAAAAATTAAAAAAATTTTTTTCTAAGATCTTGTTAAGTTACTAAAGTGCCCAGCCTGGTCTCAAAATTGGGGTGCTCCTGCCTCCGACTCCCAGAGTGCCCACATCACCGGTGTGCTGGCCACTATATTTGCTTCTTGCTGGTTTTTAAGTTTGCTTGTCTCTATTTTAGTTTCAGCATAATGAAGGGAAAATGTTGTACAGAAACAGAATTGACTGTCATTGTTTTTGCCATTGTAGTTAAGTGCCAAGAAGACCCATTCATTTCAGAGGAAAATGTTTCTTTATTGTTCGTGCCTTTCGTAGAGATGGGGAAAAGAAAGAGTTGGACATAAAAGACTAAAATCTCAAAGCCTTGGTCAATTGTTCAGCACTGTTAATGGGTGAGATTTAGGTAAGAAAGTTCTTTCTTTAAGTGGAAATATTAACAACACATGGTTGTGCGAAAGAGATCCAGGATTCCAGATATGGGTGAAAAATCATTCATGTTTCAATTTTTAGGTAAGAGGAAAAGAAAGTCCAATATTTACAGAACAAAAATGAGGGAAAGTAGAGAGGTAAGCAGTGGAGAACGGTAAGGGGTGAGAGGGCAGGACCCCAGCAGCTTGGTTGGCATATAAGCCACCCAGAAAGCAGACAGTGAGTAATCCCAGGATGGGGAAAATCAAGGCAACTCTGAGGACAGGAATGTTCATGTCCCATTTTAAGTCAATCACATGTCTGCACAATAAATATTTCTTTCTTTGCCCTTTGTCTTTAGCAAACTCTATGCCACGCACAAAGCATCGTGTGGGTTGTGTGTGGGGTCAGGGAGAAGAGAGGGATAAAAGAACTAAGGAGAGACTCGTGGTGATTTGAGTAAAAGTATCGAGGTTATCGCGAGAACAGACCATGTGATAAAACTTGGAAATTAAATTAGAAAGGTCTTGTTACATTAAAAGACACTTTGTTACAAATTCCCCTCAAAACACTTCCTTGTGCTTCAGACCCAATTACCCCATCCTTCCGGCCACTTTCTGAAGCAGTTCTAAAGTCCTCCTTCACGAGTCTTTAGTTGTGCTGTCCTGGCTGCCTTGATATTCTGAATGGATTCAAAGCATTTGCCTTTCTCAGTCCTTTTGATTTTGGGGGAGAGCTAGAAGTTGCATGAGAACAAACGGTAATGATTTTGCCTTTGGATGGGACTTGGCAGCAGCGTTTGCCTTGGTTTTTGATGGCTTCTCATAAAGACACTCATGAAAGAGGACTTCCAGACCTGCTGCAGAAAGTGCCAAAAATAGGGGGCAGTGCATTCCAAGCAAGGAGGGGTATTCTGAGGGGGATCAATGGCAATATGTATTACTCTCCAAAGTTTTAAAAGTTAAGCTTTCACTGCATCCTTTGATCGCACCTCATAGGACTCCCAGATGAATCTTGCGTGGTGAAGAGGTCAGAATCAGAGGCAGCGAGGGCTCTGACTGACATGGAGCTTGCACAGGGTACGAGAACCCTGACTGTACTATATTCTCTCAACGCTTGTCCACACTGTGGAGTGAGTCCTGGTAGCCTGAGCCAACTTCACAGTGCAGAAGTTCCTGTCAAGCAGCTAGTGCCATTTCAACTAAAATTTGTTAGTGCCTTGCATTATTCTTTATATCATGAATGATTCTGATTCACATGTAGTAGTTTCTCTTATACTTTGGTCAAAATGAAAATCATCTCTCTGGAAACGTGCAATCACTGAGACACAAACAAAAGTAAAAACTGTGAGCCCAAGGTGACAAGAGGGATTGAGAGGAGCTGTAACGCATTAAAAAATAATGGAAGAGTTTTCACGTGAAAATTCCAAGAGTAAACTTTAAAAGTTCTTTCCTAGCAATAAGTTGCATACATTTCGCCAGGTAGGGTTTTTCTCTGTCCTGAAATGCTGTGTTTTCCACCAAGCAAGAGACTCCTTTATTTCCATCTACATATTTGCGTGACTTTCTGCTTGTCCTGAGCTCTCTGCCCTGAATCGCTCTGGTAGCTACAGCGTTTTCAGTACTGTTTAGTGTGCTTTCTCTTTAGTGGGTGACTCTCAGTCCTGCTGCACAGAGTTGCCATGCAGAGTTGTAGGTGGCCAGGGAAACGTGCTGTTTTTCAGGGCTGCTCACAGTGTGTACTTCACACCAGAGCCTCAGGGCTTTCGGCTGAGGCCATCTGTTGGTTTTGGAGACCGGATTTCAGTATGTTGGTGACTGGACTCCTGCACATTCTGTCCTGCCTCTCACAGCTCCTCCTCCGACAAAGAATCTTCTTGGAATTTCAAAAGAAATCCAAATCCAAGTCTTTGTGTTTTGTTATTTTTAAACTAGCTCTGCTCTGCCCAGGCTCCTTTTGTTCCTCAAGCTGCTGTCTCCCAGCTGGGCGGTGAGATGACCTAAGCTCCCCTGGCTGCCTTCTTACGATATGGGAGGATGGATCTGTGAGGACAGCTAGGAGTTCATCAGGGTCTCTGGTGGAAAAGCACAAAAACCAGCCAAACGAGGAGACCTGAAAGCAATGTACCATGGGGTAGGCCACCTCCAATTTCCAGGAATGCTTAGTTTAAAAGATAATTGTAGCTGTCAGGGATCTCATGAAGTGCATCTGAACTACAGTAGGGTACAGTGCAGTTTCCCAGAACCCTAAGGTTTGGGTTGACTGATTTGAAATGAAAAAATGAAAAGGACAAATTTCTGATTTGCGATCACCCTTTATACAAATATCTTAATAACCTGCAAAATAAGCAACTGATGTTAGACATAAATTATAGAATCAAAAGAAGATGGAGTGCCACAAGTGAAAGAAAATATATATTTCACTATAAATAATTCAAAGTCAAAGGAGGGAGGGCTGGGCAAACCATGACCACAGTTGAAATCTGCCCCATGGTCTGTGTTTTTAAAGTATGTAAGACAAGACTTGGTTTTTACACTTTCAACACATTAGAAGAAGGAGAAGGAGGATTATATGTGGCCCTTAAAGTTGAAAATGATTAATAGCTGGCCTTTTACAGAAGAAGTTTGCTGACCACTCTTATAAAGGCTAATGTTACTGCAGCAGCAGTTGTCTATTAAAACGGATGTTATCCTGTTCAGATTTACTTATTTATTTATTTTTTAAGCGTAGGAAAATTTACTGGGAATAGAAATGGGGAAAAGGAATAGTTCCTGAGAAACAGGAGGGGTCTCAAATGGATTGTCCTGTTATACAGCTCAGAAATCTGAGACAAAAGCTTAAAATCAGCTGGCTTAAAGTTGTTTCACTGCTAATTCTCCTGTCTGCATGTTTAAAATTTCATTTCATTTAATTCCTCTGATAATCAAATAGTGAGATTTTATAAGTTCCTGAGGGGCAAGGCATGATTTACGGGAGACTGACATTAGATTTATCAGACTGTAATCTAGTTAAGAGAAATGCCACTTGAGGTCAAGGACATCTCTAACCTAATTGGAAGTAACATTGTGCTCAGCTGGGTGATCAGTTTGTGCTCAGATATTTGAAGATGAACCATCTCCCAAGATAGGGTAATGTGAGACCACTGTCCTGGCTTGACCCGGAGTCAGTAGCCCTTTGCTTTGGGCCGAATGTGGCACACGTTTCTTCTCCCCGCCATCCTTGACCGCCTTGCTCTGCTACCTTCCTCCCCTCGAAATACTCCACGACTTGCTCATCTTTACTCCACACAATCAGTCTGGTTTTCTTTCTATTTCTCAGTTATTCTCAGGCCTGGTAACCAGCCTGGGCTTCTCTACTTGACCCCTGAGCACTGGAATCCATCGGCTCTCTACTCTCTTCCCGATCTTCTTGCTTTTCCTGGTGATCACATTCAGCAAGTGGCGATGCCTCCCATTCCTGTGTCTCTGGTTCAGTCCATTCTTCTCAACTTTGAATCCAGTGGCCAGGGCTGATTCCAGTGTCTAGATCTAATGTGAGTCTGGTGTCTTTCTTTTTTTTTTTCTTGATTATCAATCGTATAACCTCTTTTTGCATATCAAGTATTTTGTGTCTAATATCATGTATAAAAGAAATTCAGAGGCTCCAAATGGTATAATATTCTATAAGAGAAGATTCTCTCTTCCTCTTTAGATAGATGATAGGTAAGTAAATAGATAGATAGAGTAAAAGATTGAACACTTGTGTATCATTAGGAATTAAGGAGAATTGGAACTAGTTTCCAATTCTGGCAAGACATTCTATTTTTGGCTCCGTTCTGGTTTTAGAGAGTGGTCTTCCCAGATGGTATGTAGAGAATAACTCTGCACTTTAATGATATTTAGCTGAGTTCTTTAGCCTCACTTTTCGATAGTTCAAAAGTTGGAAAATGCATTTAGTGAAACACCACCTTTGTGTTCTCACCCATGGCCCAGAACTTTGTAAAAGATCTCTGGTTTGAGGCTCTTCTAATTTGTCAACTAAGACAGTCTACTGCTAAAAACTGTCGAGTTCTTTCCCTTAGCAGAGGTTTCTGTGTGAACCAAGCCTAACATCAACATGAATCCACAATAAATAAGTTACTTTGGGGATTGGTGTTTGTCTCTTGAATGTGTTAGCTCAGTGTAAAACTATTCTCTTTCCTTGATGCATTTAGAATATTTATGTAATTTATCAGGGTTTTCCTACTTGGAGTATTAATTTTCCATGATTACTATATTCTCTGTGGAAGCAGAAATTCCTTGTATGTGATTTTAAAATCTTAAATTTCCTTTTGTCTTACCTACTTACATGCATTAGCAAGTTTAAGAACTTCTGACAGCACCCCACTCCGGCTTCCCAGTTTTAAAGGCTTTACATTGTGCAACGCCATCCCGTCCTGTAATATTTTCTCAGTACCTTTTCACAGTTTCCTTCTCCCTTCAATACATATGTGTTATTCCTCTTACAAGCTATCCTTTAAAATGCAAACTTTCATGCAGATCCTTTAGTAGCACTTTAGTAGCTTCTTATGAATCTTAAAATAAAATTTAAAAATCCTTAAAAATTCCTCGTGATGACTTACCTTCAGATCTCTACAGTGACAGCTCATAACCCACGTCTCTTGCCTTCTCTGTTTTATGACCACACCAGTCCAGGCCTATTGTAATTTATATTCATAGGCTTTCGAACTTGATTTGCCATTCATTACAACACTCTCCCCACTCTCACCTTCTCACCCTTCTAACTCTTGCTTATTGTTCACATCCTCTGTTTTTAAAGAGAGGATCTCTTATTGGTGCAATTTAGATATGCATAGTGATTACATTCACCATAGGAAATTCGTACCTGCACATGATATATCTTGGTTTCTCTCCTTTTCCCAGCCCTTTCCCTCCCTCCAACTCCCTCTTCCCTACTTGTTTACAAAGCTTTGTTTCCATTTTATCCGTCTTTCTCACTTTTTTCTTTCCCTTTCTGCCTCTCTCCCTTCCTGGGTTCCCTTTTCTTTTTGAGCACTTTCTTCCTATTTCACTATGCTTATTGTACATTTTGGTTCTTATTTACACTTTCAGTTTCTCATACCAGAGAGACAATGCAATATTTACGCATGTGGGTCTGATTTATTTCACTTAAAAGTGTGGTCACAAGGTCCATTCATTTAGCTATAAATGTCTCAAGTTTATCCTTCTTTATGGCTGAATAGTACTCAATTGCATAAAAAAGTCACATCTTTTTAACCCATTCATTGATGGGCATTTGGGTTGTTTCTAAGATTTAGCTATTACAGACTGTGCCACTGTAAACATGGGTGTGCATATATTGTTACGATATGATGCCATTAAATTCCTTTGGGAAGATATCAAGGAGAATAGCTGAGGCAAATGGAACCTCTAGATTCTTGAGGAATCTTCACACTGATTTCCTCAATGGCTGCACCAGTTTATACTCCCACTAACAGTAGAGAAAGGATAATTTCAGTTTCCTGCCAGCATTTGTTACTGGTTGATTTCTTGATAATAGCCATTCTTTCAGGAGATGGAAACTCAGCATTGTTTTAATTTGCATCTCTTGAATGACCAGTGATGCTGAACATTTTTTTAATATGGTTATTTGCTGTTTCTATTTCTTCATCTGAGAAATGTCTGTTCATCTATGATGCCTGTTTTGGATTGGGTCTTTAAATTTTGGAGGGCCTGATTTTTTTCAGTTATTTATATGTTCTAGATATTAGCCCTTTGTCTGGTGGACAATTGGCCAAAATTTTTCCTCATTCTGTGTATTATCTATTTACTCTGTTAGTGATTTATTTTGCTGTGAAAAAGCTTTTTAATAAGTTGAGATTCCAGTTGGTGATTCTTTGTAGGGGATCAGGGAACCAGCATCAGGAAAACTGCATGACAAAGATAAGTCAATATGTATCAGTTATAACCATTAATGTAAATGGTCTTAATTCACCAATCAAATGAAACAGACTGTCAGAATCAAGCAAGAAATAAGATCCAATCGTATGCTGCATACAAGAAACACACTTAACTCAAAAAAATTCAAATAAACTTAAAGTCAAAGGATGGAAAGCAATACTCCATGGGACAGAAGCCCAGAAAAAAAAGCAGAGATAGCTATTCTATTGCAGACAATGTAAACTTGAAGCAAGACTGATTAAAAGAGATTACGAAGGTCACTACATACTGGTAAGGGAAAACTCCAAGAAGAAGAGATAATAATCATAAATATATATGCACCAAATATAGGTGTACCCAACTATATAAAACTAATATTAATGGACATGAAAAATTAAATAAGCACTAACACAAATGTAATGGGAGACCTTAATACTCCACTGTGACAAATAGATCAATTAGACAAAAAAATCAACAAAGAAATATCAGAACTGAACCAAACTTTTGAACAAATGGACTTAGCAGATTCTACAGAGTGTTCATCACACAACATCAGAATACACATTCTTCTCAGCTGTGTATGAGAGATTCTCCAAAGCAGACCATATACTCACTTGTAGAACATGCTTAGGTAAATGAAAAGGAATTGAAAATTTCACATGCATATTATCTGACCATAGTGCAATGAAATTGGAAATCAGTGGCAGAAGAAACCAGAAAAACTCCGTATGCACATGGAAATTAAATAACATTCAATCAGTGGGCCACAGTTGAAATTAAAGAAGAAATTAAATGGTATCTACAATTAAATAGTAATACCAATACGACATACCAGAACTCATGAGATGCAATGAAAACAGTACTAAAAGAGACATTAATAATGGTGAATTCTCATATCAGGAAATCAGAATGAGCTCAAATAAACTACCTAGTGTTGAATCTAAAACTTCCAGAAAAAGAATAGATCCTTTCTTAAGTATCAATTTCATTTAGAATTCTTCCATAACACCATAATATAAATCAGATATTTATAACAAATGCTCCCATCATAGAATTTATCATGATTATTGTGCATTAATTAATGAACAAAAATGTTTCATTTCTTTATGTTTCTCTTAACTGTTGTCCACCACTAGTACTACTGTGACACAGGGTCAATCCCTCAGTGCTTATTAGGTACTCAATACCTTTTGATTGAATGAAGAATAAATAAACAATAAGTGAATGAGAAGTGAAGTATAAATATAAAAACAGATTCAATTATGTATAAAACCAGCTCAAGTTACAGTGTTCTATGGTAGAAATGTAATTATGCTGGAATGTCAGAGATTTTGAAAGCTTAAAATGTCATTCATAGATATCTACTTTTTCCAGGAACTAAATCTCTTTCTGAATCAGTTAGAACCCTTTTTCCTACCTCTATAGTTTCAATACTCCCCAGCAACTACACACACACACACACACACACACACACCCATCTCAAGTTGTCCAGATTATGAAAGTGCCCTACGCTGTCCCCATGGCCCCATTACCAAGCCAAGGTGGTTCCCTTTGTTTACCATCATGACACTTGGATCTAAGCTCTCTCCATTTCTTCCTATTTTTCAGCCGTTGGAAGCCTCTTACTTATTTCTCTTGGCAGCAGACAGTTTTACCTGAAGAATAAGGTGAAAAAGAAGCTCTTGGTACAACTGTCTGAGTTGTAGGAATTCCTAGTCTCCTTGCTGGAATTTTCATAGTAACAATGTCAAAAAACATGATTAGTCTTAACAGTTTTGTTAGTGGAATTTAGCTATGGGAAGAAATAAATGGTCTTTGGTGGGAATTTTCAAATGAAAAATATTTTACCTCTGATTGAATGTTTTCATCAACACAGATCCATTGCTTTAAAAGGTCTCATAACTAGAGATATATATTTGTTATTTACCCTGAATAACTACATGATAAAAATGTTGCATTTTATCATATACCTGAAAATCACAAAGGGAGCAGAGTTCAAGTGTTCTCAGCATAAAAACATAAGAATATGACAGAATACGTATGCTAATTAGCCCAATTGAGCCATCCTACAATGTACACATATTTCAAAGAATCCTTTTGCATGTCATGAATAGAAACAGTTTTGTTAATTTTTTAAAATTAAAAATTATTTTCCATATATGAGATACATTGGAAGGTCCCTGTGCCTATTCTCAGACTCTCTATTCACTTGATCCAGCTAATACAACCTTCCCTATGTCTTATAGAAATCTTGACCATAAGAAACTACCCCTGGATTTATCTGAATCCTATCCTCAGATGCATTACCTTTCTTCTATAAATTTATGGCACCATTTTTAGCATTGCCATAGTCAACAATTTCTCCCATATTTATGGTCCTGATCGGGGTTGCAGTCAATGATAAATGTCATCATTTACTTCATCTTCATAATTAGAAAGAAAACCTCAACTCCTGGTAGAAAAAAGGAATTTTAAAAAATGACAATAGTAAACTCATCTAAACGAAGTCTTCAAGAAATTCCATAGTTCAACCTTTGACTGAGCTACATTCTCAACATACAGTGATAAACATTCCTTTCTTTCTGGTTGTCAGAGACTCCTTATATTTCTGGGTCTGTACACCCTCAAAATTTTTATGACATTTTCATCATTAAAAAATATCCCATAACCATGAGCAGTCATTGTTCATTTCCAACCTCACTGGCCCTAAGGAGTCACTGTTCTGTGATTATGGATTTGCCAATTTTGAACATTTTATATAAGTAGAGGTTTATAGTGTGCGTTCTTTTATTTTTGACTTTTTTAATTTGGCAAAATATTTTCAAAGTTTACCCATATTGTGGCATGTATCAATACCTTTTCCTTTTTACTGATAGACAATGGTCATTGAATTTATATATCACATTTTTATTTAGCCACTTATGTACATTTCCACATTTTGATCATTATGAACAATGTGGATGCTGCATGTACACATGTGACGAACAGTAGAATTGCTCAGTCATTATGAAATTAGGAATGGAATTGCTGAGTCACAAGGCAACTCTCTGTCTAACCTTTCAGGGAGCTACCTGAATATTTTCCAAAATGATCCAACCGTGTACATTTCTCCCAGACATGTAGGAGGATTCTGACGTCTTCACATTCTTGCCAACAGTTATTCTTGTATCTCTTCTGTTTATAGTCATCCTAGTGGCTGAGAAGGATGAAGGATCTTGTGATTTGGGGTTTGTATTTCCCTAGTGACTAATGATGTTGAGCATCTTTTCATGCACTTGTTGGTCTTTTCCAAGTGATGCCTATTCAAATCCTTTGGTTGTTTTACAACTGGGTCGTTTGCCTTTTTGGTTTCAAATTAAGTTTTTCTTATTTATATCTTCTTCATGCAGATCTTTCTCAGATAGTAACTTGCAAATATTTTGTCCTAGTCTATGGATTATGTTTTCACTTTCTTGCTAGTATCTTTTAAATAAAAAAGTTTAAAATTTTTCTTTTTTCTGTTATCACATGCTTTTGATACCATAAGGCTTTGTCCACCTATTTTTTTATAAACCAGAGAGAAAAACTAAATATTAAACCTGTTGAAAATATCTTCCCTCTTTCAGTCCTTGTTTTTTTTTTTCTAGTTTCTTACACACTTTTCATGAGGATTCTCATTTTAAAGCACCTGTTTTATAACTGTCTTTAGGACGTACGGCATCACCATCACCCTCTCCTCTCGCTTCTTGGCATCCTGCTGTTAGAATCTCTCCAGGGCTTCTACCAAGACTGGTCTCCAACAGTTCTTCTGCAGATCTTTTATTGGCTCCAGGTCAGCAGAAGATAAACCAGTTGACTTACAAGAGTCATCTCCCACAAATGCCAGCAAAACAACATTCTCTGTTATCATGCAAGATCATTTGATTTATTCTTTCTCTTCCTTCCTTCCTTCCTTCCTTCCTTCCTTCCTTCCTTCCTTCCTTCCTTCCTTCCTTCCTTCCTCCCTCCCTCCCTCCCTCTCTCTCTCTCTCTCTCTCTCTCTTTCTTTCTTTCTTTCTTTCTTTCTTTCTTTCTTTCTTTCTTTCTTTCTTTCTTTCTCTCTCTCTCTCCCAAACCCCTTTTCTTGCACTATGATCTTGGTGATAATTTGTATAACATAAATGCCTATTCAAGTATTTACCACATACTCGTGCTTCCAAAAGTGTGAACTCCCATCCAACTTGTACTCTCGAATAAGAAGAAGACAGCAATTCTAGTTCCCTGTTATTTTTGTCACTTCCTGTGTCCTTTAGGAAGGATGAGGGTATGTGGAAAGAAAGTAATTTCTTTCCTTGTTATCAAAGATTTCTTCAGGGCATATGGCTTTGGTGCACTGTCATGTTCTAGGGAGTGGAGATGACTCCTGAATAACATTACCAGGGGAAGAGGGTACTGGACCGAGTGGTAGGACTTAGGGTTTTGCTGGCATCATGAAAATAACTGTAAGCTCTTGTTGTCTTTCATCTGGATACAAGGAAAAAATATTTTGAACTTGACAAGTTAATGGAAAGTAATTGCTTGGGAATACACGTAAAACGTTGTGATTTGTAGAAATAGTTGAAAAGCTTAAGAGTACAGAACTTTAGAGACTCTAAAATGACAAATGGCATGAAATAAAGAGAAAAAGAAGATTTCTATAGTGCTTCAGAAAATGTACAGATAAGTGACCTTACGAAGAAGTGAGCTCCCAGAATGAAGTTCAGAAGTACTTTGTGGTCATTTCTAATTTAGCAAGATAGTGAACAAGTATATTTTGAAATTTTTTTACATTAACTACCTGTAAAACCTGCAATTAAAATTTATAAACTTAGTTCCAAAATTCATCAATGAAATCTGACAATAGCACCTTGCAAGTTAATGTCTCAAGTTCTGGAAGTACAATTGCATGTATTATGGTATCTCCAAGTTTAGACAAAATATGAAGGACTAACAATTGAGTTATACAAAATTAAATGTATTAACATGGTTTTTATTACACTTGAATACTTGGAAAAAAGAAATATTATTTGACATTTAAAACATCCTATCATTTCATAATTTTTAAAGAAAACTGTATCTTGTAATCTTACTGCGGCAAGATACAGAAAATCTTAGAGTTTTAGGCATTCTGTATATTAATTCAAGATTAAACATGGGTCAGTGTGTGTATCAAGAAAGATTCAAAGGGTTATTTACGTTTTACAGCAAAAGGCAAGTGCTTTGAATAATAATTCTGCCTTCATTTCTATCTTACTAACAGTCATAAAATGCACAATCTCACAACAAATGAATAAAGATCCCCGAATGTACCATTGTTATCACATAGATTTTGTACGTCTTCCAAAGGCCTGTTTCCTAGTCTGTGGTATTACTGGAAGATGGTGAAAACTTTGAAGACAGAGGTCTAGTGAAGGAAGTAGGTCATTGGGGAAGTGACCCAGAAGGTGACAGTGGGACCCTAGTCCCTCATCTTCCTTTCTGTTTGGCCTCCTGGCCTACATGAGGCAAGCAGCTTCCATCACCAAGATGGGCTGCTTCGCCATAGGCCTAAAAGCCAAGGGTAAATGAACTGTGAACTAGAACCTCTGAAACTATAAGCCAAACATAAACCTTTCCTCTTTATAAGTTTGTTTATCTCAAGTATTTGTTAAGTGGAAAGCTGACCAACACAACCCTCTGAATTTGGTGATCACAGGTTATGTGGGTCTATAAAGTACTTGAAATGTGGCTATTTCAGCCTAAGATGCGTTGTTACTGTGCAATACCTATTAACTTAACAGAAGTAGCGTTAAAAAGGGTATAAATACTTTGTTTATGACCTTTTATATTGTTAACACATTGAAGAATACGTTGGATATACATGGTGTGGAGGATTGACAACTGGTGGTCTGCTTGCAGCTCCAGCTGAACTGAATCAGCGGGTGCTGAGCACGGATGGCCGCACCTGTGGAACGTTGCTAACCTGAGGAAGAAGTATTGTTCTTCTGCATGATGGTGCTGATTCTCCTGTTGCTGTGCACTCTCCTGAAGGAGTTTATCAAGTTTCTTTCCTAATATGAACTTGGCTGTTCTCATAGTTGGAGGAGCTCAGAACCTCACTGTCACTGAGGATAGTTGTGGTACTTTTTGGGGAACCCCTGGTCCTTACTTTGAGCATTGCTTTTTGGCTTCCGTGTAGAACCCTCAACCTACAGGCACAGATTCTTCTCCCCACTGGCATAAACTTTTTGGTTTCCTCTGCTGCCATTTGAGCTTGCCCAGTGTGGATGCGTGAAACAGACTTGCATGAGCTATTGTGATGGGCTCTAGGTCTCCAGTCATATTTGTGGGGACATTGTCATGGCATCCAGGTCTTCAGATGGATTCTTGTAGGATGTTGCCATGGAATATAGACCCTCAGCTGGGTTCTCCGAGTCTTAGTGTGTGGACAGATTTTGTGCACTCTGTCTTTTGTATTTGACTCTTTGAGTGAGCATTATAAAATAATACTATAAATTATGTGTTTCATATTGTCTTGTTCTCCTTGCAAACTCTGACAATAATGCATAGCTAAATAAAACGCATTATTAAAACCACTTTCACTGTTTTTTTCTAATTTTTTAAATGTGGTTACAAGATAATTTGAAGTAACTTAGTGATTTATATAATACTTGATAGATAGGTTATCTGAAAGCATACCAAGCATTTTAAACATCCTTAGTAATTGGTGGACATACCAGGCGGATGTGGCCCAGGTGTCAAGGCATCCATGGGTCTTTCTGTCTCCATTACCCAGTGAGGAGGACCTGCTTGCCAGACTGCCTTCGCTCATACTGTAGTAATATCATTTTATCCCAAATTTTCCAGAAATTACCCTTTTCAGACTCTACATGCATTTAGTTCCTAAATATTCTTTATAATTAATCTTCTATGCTTCCACTGGAATTATTTTCTTTTTAAAGAATTTTCCCGTCATTTTACTCTCCTGTTTGTTTGTTTTGAAATATGGTCTTGCTATGTAGTTCAGATTGGTTTTGAACTCTCCATCTTCCTGTCTCAGCCTCCCAAGAAATGGGATTACAGCCCTTCATCACTATTCCCAGCTAGAATTATTTTCTTAATTGAACATGTTTTTCCTAAAATATTTACTGCCTCTCTTCTAGGATATAAGGTGCTTGGACACAGTGATAAGCTACATGATAAACACTCCTTGTTGAGAAATTTTCCATGGACAGTATTGGTTAAGACTTTGGAAAGACTTAGGACACCAAACTGCTGAAGGGAGGATAGATTTTACAGTGGCTTAAAGTTCATTTTAGCCATAGTTACTGGGAAGCAAACTAGTACTGGGGTCATTGTCACGGAATTTACACACATTCTTCCTTTCTTCAATGCACTAAATCTGTGGGTGCAGGATAGTTACATTTTGTCTGCCCTTGTAGACCTTGAACTCTTTGAAAGTATAATCTATGCTTTACGTACCTTTGTGTCTATAGGTCTTACCATAACATCAGTCCCAAGTTACTTAAAATGTTAGAAATAACTTGATGAGTTAGTAATGAATAAATGAATGGTGAGTAAAAAGAAAATCAATATTTATTCACTGATCACCTGGTAGAGAAGGGTAGTGGGCAGGGCAGGACTCCCAACAAAAACTCCCATGGTTACTTTTGGCACAAAGATGGCTACGAATGGCCAAAGGATAAGGTAAATCATTTTATTTTGCAAACCAAATCTGTCCTGAGTATAGCAACTGTTGAGACCTAATCTCACCGCTACTTTGTACAATAATTCTACTTAACTTTTTACCACTTGTATTAGAAAGAAGGATACATGCCTTAAGTCCCCAATTTTTGTCCTCTTCCCTCTACCAGTGGTTGGCACTTGGAAAAAGGAGTGAGTCAGTGGGGCTCTCCATGCAGTGTTTCCTGCTGTCCCCTTTTTTAGATGTCTAACCTGAAGCTAGGCACGATCATGTGACTTGTTGGACTCATAGTGATTGTCATTTGTAGTCAGAGCTCTGGGGTCTCTGACAGCTCTTCCCCCTCTCGGGGCAATGTTCCATGTCGTGCCTGGAACCTGGAGGCAGCGCACTGCAGAACAGAGCTCCCAACCAACCCATAGGAAATAAAACTTCAAAAAATTTAAGTTTCTGAGATTTTGCCATAGTTTGATGTAGTAGGATGACTTAACTTCTCTTGATTAACACCAGAGTGAAGAGAATAATAGATACAAAATAAGAAAGCAGTTGGGTAATTAAGTACTCTTTTCTGGATCAAGCTTGTTTCACATGTTCTAGCCTGAGGACCAAGGGTGAGTTTATTGAGCACTTTGTGCTATTTCCACAATAGTAGTGGCCAAATTCTAGATTTAATATCTGTGAAACTTAGAGAAATGCTTTTTACAGCATAAGTGCTATAAATGTGAAAGTTATTCTTTTCATTTTTAGTATTATTGGATTGGACATTTACTTTGAGTTCCATCACTTCATTTCAGAATCTAGTCTTGTGAATAACTTAATTACAAGCTCAGATAAGGGCAGTACAAAAAGAAATCACAACAACAGAAAAGATAACCAACTCTTGAGGCATACAGAGATGTCATTTTAAATTATCAGGAAGTAACATGGCCCCCAAATAAAACAAACAACAATAAACATCAAGGTATAGTATTTTAGATTTATACAGTTTTGACAATGAATAAATTATATTTGAAATTAGTGACATGCTGAATCTGGCATTTCATGCCCACATGGCAGTGTGGCCTCTTCTATAGTTAAAGAATTATTTTTTCACCTTTGCAGGGAAAGAGAATGACATTTTAGTAAATATTTATATTTTAGTAAATATTTATACGGGTCAAGTTGAAAATTGCAGAATTGCATTACTGGTGTACTGGCATATGACAAAACTGAGCTTTTCTTGGGAATATCACTGTTCTATGAGGCCCTGAAAGTCCAGAGTTTCTTCTTTGTGTTGCACAAGGGTAACCCATTGGTAAAAGATTTAGAAAAAAAAGGAAGGAAAAGGTACAATTAACGTAATGCAATGAAGACACATGATCAAGCTAATCATGGTATGAGAATTAAAAATGAGTTAAAAACTCTTCATTTGGAAACACATTTTTTCCCCCTCTGAACTCATTGCCCCAGTGGTTAGAATAGGAAAAAGTCACCATCAAACTGAATTCTCCATTAGTGGCAATTAGGCTTACCAACACTTTTGAATATTTTGGAAATCCTGGTAAAAATCATAATTTTACTTATGACAAGATGTCCTGTCTATTTTGAGGAAAACAAGAGACATTATGGTTTCTTGTTGTCTTGTTTCGAAGTTGTGTAATGCTTTCATTGGTTTTGTTCTGTTTTGTTTGATTTTATTGTGTGTGAAGGTATGAACAAGCTATTTTAGGAAAACTAGCGACCCTGTGGTAGCCGTTGTTGATTTCCTGTTTTGTTTTGAAATCCTGTGTTACTTGCATTGTTCTGTACTGGTTTGCTTTGTTATGTTTTGTTTTGTCTTATTCTCTTTAAAATGAAAAAAAAAAAGTTGGCTTACCTGGAAGACAGTCACCCCTTTACTTTGAACTGGAAATAGATAATAGTGGAGTAGGCTAAGGCCCTGGGCTGGGAGAGACCTGGGATTAGGACTGTGCTTCACAATTTCTGAGTTAATGTGAGCAAGTTATATAACTGTTTTCTTCACTTACAAAAAGGTTATATGTGTATCCACTTAACAAAGTTTTGGAGAGGACGAAAGCAAATATTATCTATGACATCTAATATGGATACTTCATACTTGATGACATCGTTGGAAGTTTTAGAAGCTTTGGAGAATACGAAAGCAGCATCCTGCATAGTAAAAGTATTGTCAACCATTCTGTTCACAAATTGGTGTGAATTTGGAGTGTGCAGAGTCCTTAGTGCTTAGAGTTTTCTCAGGAACTCTAAGAATACTGTGGCTTTAAATATAGACCACACCAATGCCAGACTCAACACAACCAGGAAACTCTGTTTGGATCTGTTTTATGTATCTATTCACATAGTTCACAGCATTGCATTGAACCTCAACAAAGAAGTTTCAAGTGCTATGAAAAAAATCTGATGGAATTTGATTTAAACAGGTTTAAATATGTATTTGATGTAACCAGAACTGAATTTTTTTGTGTAATGATGTCATTTTACCCTTCATCTCAAAGTAGAACTGTTTCTTTAGATACAACAGAATATTGCATTAAAAGGTGAAAAGAAAATCAAATATTTGTACTATCAGAGAAGAGCATTTTCATTAATCCAGAATCACAGTTGCCTTTCCTCAAAGTGTGTCACCATTAATTACTGGATTGTCACCCTGTTCCACTGATGTTAATCAAATGACAATTACTTTTGCAAAGGAATCCTTCTGTAATACAATGATGGGAGAAAAAAAGGAGAAAACTTGACCACTGACTTTCTATGCTTTAACAAGGGAAAATTATGGCCACAAATCAGATTAGTTTTTTCATTGCTCACCCCCACCCCAAGTCTCACATCTGTCTCTGTCAAGCATGCGTGCAGGTTTAGGCATTTTATTCCACCCCCAGGGATAAAGAATCTTTTCCATGATTGGCCATGGTTTCTATGATGAAATCAGTAAGAGGGCACATGTGAAACTATCTAGAAGTGGTGTATTTTGTTCTGGATTGGTTTTCTTTTTTCCTGAGTCTTGCTGAGATCCTCTGGCTGATAGTATAATAAGATCCGAGGCTGTGGGTATAGCTCAATGATCAAGTGTTTATCCAGTATGAGCAAGACCTTGGGCCCTGGGTGCAAGATCCCCAATACTACAAAAGTTCCCAAAGTCAATAATGACAGAAACAACAGTAATAACAGAAATGAGGTGTTAGGCCCTGTACATGCTATGCAAGTGCTGTATCATCGAGCTATGACCCTATCCTCAACACCGACTTTTTAAATAACAGAATTTCAGTTCTCTGGGCTCAGAATCCACAAACCGAAGCACGGCTCCTAATTGAGTCAAACGTTGTTTTATGGATGAGCAAAGAAATTTGGTTATAAGCTTCAGGGCTGTGACTAACCTAAACAAAAGTTATTGCCACATTACTCAGCAACACCCAGGAAGTCCTATGTGGGAATTTGGAGCCAGGCTCTGGAAAACTGTAGCTGGTGTGCAGGTGACATTCTCTGTGCATGTAAGTCATACAGGAACATTGAGACAGGATGGCTCACCTGGGAAGGAAATGCAACCCTTTCCCTCCTAGCTCAGTGCTATTTGGAGGTGCTGGGAATTTTAAGAGGAGTCTACTAGAAGAATGTCGTCTCTCCTCACTTTTTATTTGGAAATAATTTCAAACTTACAGAAATTACTTGAATAAGAACAGTGTTCTACTCATCTCTCAGTGACATCTTATGTAGTTTTCTTGATCATTCATATGGGTAGATACATGCAGTAGCTGTATGACACACATTTGTACGTACATAGATGTGATAATGTTTTGTGTACATAGTATTTTGCTTTTACTAAAGCATTCATGCATCACCAAAGGTGATTTTATATTCATCTCATTGATTCACTAAAGATCATGAGAAATAGAATATAAAGGCAATGCTTCCTAAAAATGGATCTAGACCGTGCCTGTCTGGTGGCAAAAATAATGATAATAACACAATTGTCTGGGAAGAAAAGCAATCTAATGCTGAAGGACAACTTTAGCGTCTTCTTCTCATAGAAGAAACTGTCTCTTGGAGATCTAGTAGCTGCCTGCAGGGATTGAGCCAGTGTTTGCTTCCCGATTTGGCAGACTCTAAAATCTATACTGTTTTCACTAAACCCAGTGGCCTCTTGATAAATGTGTGCTAAACCCATGAACTGTTAAATGTGTTACACTGTAATTGTTGATAATCTGATGAGAGTGTGTGTAGCATGTCTTTGGGCATATTTTTTGTAGTATAATATTTTTGTTTTGGTTATAATGAATTTATATAATTACCTAGATAATTCAGCTCATTAGTATTTGTTACATCTGCTTTATTTGCATGAATGCATGTAGGATATTTTTGTGAAGCTTTTGGAACTGAAATATAGACATCATGATACCTCAACCCTTAAGGCCTTAAACAGGCACCTGTTAAGAATATTCTCATACATTATCACAATGCCATTATCACAACTGACTATGTTAAGATTATTATTTGATATACATATAACATTTAATATGCTTACAGTGCTGTGTTTAAAATGTCCATGGGGGAAAAAAGAGAACTGGGGTACCTGGCTTTGTGATTCATGGACTTATATTCTGGATAATGGTTGCCAGGTACAGGTGCATGTGAACTAAAGAATAATACTGCAGGGACTAAAGCCCTGCATGGGCATCTAGTAGCAGGAAGGGGAATCCATCACGGTAGCTAAATCTGGATAAAGAATATTGCAAGGAGCACTGGCATTCAGATGATGGGTGTGACATTCAAATCTTCTAACAGTTTGGACCTGCGATAGTGGGTTGCTTGAAGTGAGCTTAATGTTGCCAAGTCTGTTTTAACTCTGAGCATTTATTCATTCATTGATTCTACAGCGTAAGGCATGGTATTCGATGTTGGCAATGCCCAAATTTTTGGCATAGTTCTAGCCTTTGAGAACTGCCGTCTACTGATAAGCAAGCACGTATCAGTAAATGATTACTAGGAGACATGCTCCCCTGGAGATCGGTGAAGCTGGCGCTCAAAAGGAGAGAACTAATTACCTCCAGGAGATCTTGTGCAGTACCAGTGGGTTCTAACAAGTGCCAGATGGTGGAAAGGGGTGCAGGACCTAAACTCAGCAGTGAAGGAGGCAGGAGCTCTAGGGAGCCATGGAGATGCTTATTCCTGGAGGCCTGGGAGACAGGATTCACAAGTCTCCAGGCTACATTCTAACACCCATTGGGTCCGCCCTCCTCTTCTTTTGGCTGCAGAGTACACACATATCCAGGCTTACCTTTCCAAGCAGGATGAACACAACAAATATACTCCAAAGAAATTGATGGAACTGGGAAAAGTGATGGCCTCTAGTTTGATGGTTGGCGTCCTTCCCAGAAGCTCTCATCTTCTTTAATTTTTAGGACCAAATAGCATTTTTGCTCATCCTTCACATGGCAAGGACAGAGACGTGTGAAAGATGGACTGGCCCACCAACACATGCTCACTCGTACATGCTGAATTGTTTCACATTGTGCTTCACACACGGACTTCAAAACAGGGCAGGGGGCACATGGACTCTGCCAGTCTCCAGAAAGGAGAATCTGGAGACTGGAGGAGAGTGTTTGAAAAGTTGACCATCTTATTGTTCCCATTACTATTTTAAATAGACACATGTATACCATTACCACCATAACAGGCTGTTTGCCAAGGAAGAGGTTGAGTTTGAGCCCTCTTGGACTTGGCAATCCCTAGAACATGCAATCCAAGGGAAGGAATAGAACTTTCTGCAAGGTTTAGAACCTGATTTGGCATTTGATGTACATGGCCAAGTGACCTTGAGGTTGAAAGGTCTGCTTCCTCTCTTTGTTTTCCCCCTGACTGATTCAACCTCTTTCTCTGTACACTGATCTAAAGCATTAAGATGTAGAAGAGAAGATAAAGTCCTAATCTCATAGCAGAAAGCTGAAATTCTATTGAGAAAGTTATAAAGACATGCTCGAAAATTTTAAGTACTATGAATTCTATGAACTAGAGACATGCATCAGTAGTATTTTAAATCTTCTTTAAAGCATCTATTTCATATATATATGAAATAGATGCATATATATATATGAAATAGATGCATATATATATATGAAATAGATGCATATATATATGAAATAGATGCATATATATATATGAAATAGATGCATATATATATATGAAATAGATGCATATATATATATGAAATAGATGCATATATATATATGAAATAGATGCATATATATATATGAAATAGATGCATATATATATATGAAATAGATGCATATATATATATATATATATATATATATAATGTCAAGTAGGATCCTGGCTAAATTACATGTGATACAAGATTTTATGCACTCTCCTTTTTCTGATTAATAGTCCATCAAAACTTTCTAATGTCATTGAAATTTATTGAAAACTTCATTTTAAAGACTGCATAATATTTCTTACTATGAATCTACCATATTCACTTAATAACTTTCATCTTGTATAGTTCATTCCAAATTTCTCAGTGTTATAAACAGTTTGAAACTGTAGTGAATTCTAACCTTGGCTGGAAACTCATCACTGGCAGCCAAAGCATCAAATCAACATGTCCTGTGACAGGAAAGGATGTGAGATTTCTTACCATGGTGACATGAGATAACTTTAATTGCCGCATTCACCCCATATCTCTGCTTCAGTGATAGATATGGAAACTGAAGTTCAGATTGTTAAGGCTCATATGCAAGATGACACAATTCGTCCATAGAAAGAGTCAGCCTTGCATCGAGATCCCATTCTGTGTAATATTCCTTGATCTGATTTATGAGATTTACTGGGCACTGTCGTGGGGCTACGGAGCACCACGGGTGCTGTGGAACAACACATAACCCAGTCTTAGAGGTGCAGTCACTGTACCCTGACCGCACCAGTGATACAGAGCTATTATGTCTCTGTCACTCTTCAGAGTAAATGAATCAGGTCTTTCTCCTACAATTTTTGAAGATCTTTCAGCATACCCTAGGATTTTACTGTTATCAACTTGCACACCCAGACACACACATATACACATACTCACATGACGAATGTGAGAATTATTTTTTTGGATACAGGGAATGAACCTAGGGCCCTGTGCTCTCCAGGCAGTTGCTTTACTACTGAGCTAGATCCTCAGCTCTGAATGTGAGGATTTTAGTGCTCCTGTGGTTGGAGCATCAATAGTCTTGCAAAGAAGCAGCTAGAAATGTAATGATCTTCTGTTGTTCCTGTCACTTAGGCTGCCACAGGGTGTCACTGTTGAAGCACAGGTTGACCAGCTGCCCAGTGGTATCTTCTTTGTCCCCAGAACTGGGCCCAGACCTCTGGACTTCAATGTCCCCTTTCTAAATGACCTGCTGACCTGGATGTCTGATAAGAATCTGGACTGCTCTCTCACTGGGCTTCTCCATTTGGACACTTCTTGCATTGGGGCAGACTCACCAACATCAATAATATATACATGAGGACACATAAGAACATGAGCCCTCCGTCTCAGTTGTGGAATTGCTGTACACACACCCTCAAACTGCATGTAGCAGTAATCTAGACTCACTTCCAGTTGCTGGATCTGCACACTCTTGGGTTTAGACAAGCAGTGGAGGTCATCAACTAAAGACAGCTCTATGTGTTTTTTTCTTCTCAGCCAAATTAAAAAAAAAACAAACACATTCTTTTTTGCCCTTGGCTGGGTGGGGAAGCTGATTTACTGATCCAGAAAGAATGGAGGATGCAGATTGATCTCTCTATCAGCATTCTCAGAAATGGGATAATGGCCTTTGTGTTTTAAATGTCTAAGTATTCTTTTGTCTGAGATGAGAGGAAACAAGAATTCTTTGTGTTTCACAAATCTAGTGACGTCTCTTGGGCAGCCACGTTTTCTTTTGGAGGGAAAGAGCTGAGGTCTCAGGATTGAAGAGAAAAGCAGCTGACTTTGTGAGTATCCTCAGACATGGAGAGAAAGGGGAAGGTGACCTACAGATTCTGCTGGCACAGTACTGCGGAGGCGCAGGCTCAGAGAGAGGCTGCTTAGAGACCACAGCCTGCAGCTTGGGGTCTCTGGTGTAGGTGCTCTGAAGCAGAGATGGCCATGCCAGATTTCAAAAACTCTGGCTACTTCAAGCCTACATCTGGTAACACTTTGGTGTGGCGAGACTGGGAAGGCATGTTGGGAGACTGGAGCAAGGAGGGGCAGTAGCACTGTGGGCGTTGGACATCATGGCTTTTCCCTTCTTGGGAATTAACATTTGAAGGAAGCCACATTTGGGATGTAGATTTCTTGGATTATCCAATGAAGGGTGATAGAAGCAATAAGAGTTTAAGAAATGACTTTGTGAAACTTTGCACTTGGATGCCACTCCAGATTAAAGTTAGTATAAAGACATTAAACCATGTGAGACCACACCCTAGTGTTGAGAAATTCTGGCAAATTACCCACCTTGGTTCCACCGTTTTATGAAACCAGAGTCCCATCTTTCTGACCTCAGCATCTCTGAGCCTCAAGGATACACAGAAGCCCTTTCTTCTCTCAGTTCAGCATCACCTTCTGTCCCCTTGGTGTGACGTATTTTATTCAAAAGAAACATATATCTGTCCATGTACCAGTCAAGTCATATCAGTGTTTAACTATATGGACTTGTTGTGCTCAGGACTTTGGCGTGGGAGATGACTCCTCTATGGAATAAACCCTACTCATAAGTAGGCTTCCCTGGAGCCAGTGGTAGAATATCATTAGTGTTCATCCCAGGAATCACCAGGAATTAGCCTGCTGCTCTGTGCTCAAGTAGAGATGCAGACTCAGTCCTATTACTTCAGTAGATGACTTTGCCCACTCTGTTGCTCCTCACAAAACTAGTATATTTCTTTCTTCTTTCCCAAGGGATTCTTGGGGGGAAGGGTTTCTCTTTAGCTTTTTATGGCTTATTTTTATGATCACTTTCCTCATTTTTGTTTCACTTTCTTATTTTGTAACATAAGCCTTATTGGTTTTATTGTCTTTGTCCTGTACAGAGACAATAGAGCATGCTTGTCCTATATTCCCTCTGACTTGAAGCTTGGAGCTTGGGACTGGGATCTGTCTAGATTTACTATGGACTGGATTTTTAACCTTCAGATCTCTTAGGAGAATAGTAGTACTTTCCATATTTATGTTTTTGACCTTGTGATCTATTTCTTTTGATAGGTTTATCTTAGTTCTTGAAGTGCTACATAGCTAGTGCTTTAGAGGGTACTAGAGTAAATGACAGCGTCCATAGGTGAAAGTATCTGGGAGTCTGTAGTGATATTCTGCAAGGAGTATCATGGTACAGTGTTTGGACTCTGAAGTTGAAGGACCTCTCCCTGCACTGAAGATGGAAGAACCTTGGCCTCATCACATCATGGAGAACTATAGACTCCTCCAATTACTGGAAACACATGGGGTCTTGGACAGCTCTGCTTTCAGTTAAGAACCATCATGGCCCAAGAGAAAGAAGTGCATGTCAGGGAAGGCCAAATGGTGAACAAGGACACCCTGAAGGGGACACAGATCTATCCAGTGCAGAGTTTGTCACTTCAGTGCGTCATTAATAATTCATTGTGAGTAATTAGGATGCACAGCAAATTACAAGCTATTCTCAACATCGAGTATAGATTCAATCCTTCCCAATGGATCCCTGTGTTATTTTAGCAAAACATCTCCATCTTGTCAGGATGCAAGAGGCCAGTGCTGTCACCTATGCTCAGCACCTCCCCCTGTCCAGCTGCCTCCGAAACTCCTTGTCATTGATTACCTTCTCCTTATGTACCTCTGACACCCTGTGCTTTATCCTGCGCTCTTTCTTACCAGCTTTAAACCCACGCCAGTGTCTTCCACCTTAAGAAGCTATTATTTACTGAATAATCTTTGCATAAAGCTATCCTATAGCCAAACCCTCCACCTGTGCAGAGGTGTGGCCCTGCTCTGTTGCCCTAGTTAAACACTGCTTAGGATCTAGGTGTTAATTACCATATCAACAACTGTGATGTAATGCTACAACCTAGAGCCCACCTACCTCATGGCAAAATTAAAACTGGTGCCTCAATACCGTTCTTGTGGCTTGGATCAAGAATGTGCTCATAGCTGGGGCTTTGGGAGGGTGAGTGAATCCTGGGGTTGATATGGCTGACTGGTTGGGAGGTGGGATCTCAGGTCACTAGCGATCTGACCCTCCCTCCCTGGCTCCTTCCCTCTCTCTGCTTCCTGACACTGTGATATGAGAAACATTTTTTCTGCCCAGGCCCTCCCATCATGCTCCTTCCCTTTTTAAGTCTGCAAAACATGGGCTGAAACTTGTGAAATGTGAGCCAAAATAACATCTCCTCCCCTAAGCTGTGGGCATCAGGTGTTGTGTTCCAGGGACATGAAAGTGACTAAAGCACACCTGTTTGATCCGGTCATCCCAGAAGCCCAAACCTTGAAGACATTCCCTCTGTGCTCTTCTCTGTCCTTTCTCTGCTCCAACTCAACAACTTTTCATGTGACCCCAAGCCCTGGAACTTCTGCTCTATGATTGAACAAAACCTCTCTGTCTTAGTCAGCATGGGCAGCAAACTGTAATAGATTAAATTTCAACTGTTCATTTCTCACAGTTCTGGAGTCTGGGACATCCAAAACCAAGGTGCAGGTAGAGTTAATTCACAGCGAGAGGGAAATTACAAAGGAGAAGGTGACCAGTCTTAAGAAAGCCCAAAGCCTAGGAAGCCAAATATCGTTGCCTCCTAAGACTAGAGAATAATCCTCATCGTATGGTGCTCTGTCTTTTGGATGCAAAGGAAAAATGCTTCCTCCTTGAGGAGCCATTGGGACTGTTGGCCTGGACCTCCAGCTCTGTAAGCTCCACCAAGATTCCAGACGTCCACAGTTTGGACTGTTGTAAGTTGAAACTGAGACTGTTTTTCCTACTTATGTGGCACCTGTGGGAACTGAGGAGCAGGTAGCTCTGATGATCTCAGGCTTCAGGATCGTTCTTGTTCTTCTCACATCTTGAACAACTGTGTTAGCAGCCAGAGAGCTCTGTGGACTGGTCCTACAGGACTTAAGGAGTCTGGCAGTCTTCCTTCATTTCCTCCCATTCTATCTCCTTCTTCCTCAAATCTTGTTTCCCCATTCTTTCTATTTGTGGTCTTTAATAGAAACCTCGCTAGTCCCCAAGGATGCTGCCTCCCCTGCAGCTCTTTAATGGGAGGCATTTTTCCTCTCATGCACCACATGCTTCAGAGCCAGCTGGTAGGGTAGGTAGGTGTCTCCTTAATTATCATCACTACTTCTGGACCACTAGGCTTCTTTTTCTTTTCTGTTCAAAAATCACATGCTTGCAGCATCTGATTCTATCATGGTAGCAGTCAGAGTCCCAGCAAGAAAACAGATGGCACACTCTAAGTAGGAAAATTCAGAGTGTTTAAAAAGGGAGCATTTGCAAAGGCCCAAGTAGGATGTAAGGAGCCTACAAGGAGTAGTAACAGTGGTCACCTCAGTGGACACATGAGAGAGATATGATCCAGACCCATGCTGGATCGAGGCCCATGTTGAGCAATCAATGACCTTCAGCCGAGGGGTACATCTGGATGCAGTCTGGGAGGAAGTAGGCAGATTGTGTCCCTCCAGGCTGCTGAGAGGCTTCCTATGGACTGAGCCAAGTCAGGAACCAAAGGGGACAAGGGATCCCTTTAAAGCTTCCCATCTGGAAGTCTTTGGCACACAGAGAAGTGCAGAATGGATCTGATGGGCATTCAGATACAGCCTAGGAGCTGACAGTCCTCCTCTTACTCTTACTCTTCCAGTGCTGCAGTTGGCTGAGCCCTTGGCTTCCACCTTTCATTTGTTGAAAGTTTCCATATCATGACCTTTACCTCCCCTCAACTCATGCCACCCCCCTCGGTGACATCAGCATCCAGGTGCATGTCCGCCTGACACCCTGGCTCCTTGGTTCTAATGATGCCCATATTCTTCAATGGTTCTCTCTTCCACTGTCCATCAGGCATGCACACCCACCATCCACCCTGGAACTTGTCACTTGCAGAAACTACACTGGCTGTGAAATCTTCCGTTTATCCCAATTCTGCAACCGCCCCCTTTCCTAACAGCTCATGGGCTTATCTCATCCCACTGCAAAAATTCTAAACACTGATTCAATCCTCCAAATTATCCACTGCAACATTTTCTCACTATCTTCCAGGGTCCTGTTTTCACTCACTTTCTGGTACAACTCATAACCTCTTAATATTATTATTACTCTCTTGAAGTTCTTTAATCTCCTTTTCTCGCTGTCATTTTTTTTCCTTTTGCCTGGTGAAACCTGTCTGATGACTCAACTGTCCCACCATGTGCTCAGTGCTTACATACAGACAGCTGAACCTGGCGGAGAAGCAATGCAGCCTGGCAGACTGGCTTCCTTTTAAAACTGTCATCTAGAACTTCAGAGTGCCACTCAGCGCTTACTGACAGCTCAACAGAATTTGCAATGTAAGTCGATTTCCTCACTCTTGACAGTTTCACACCTGTTCCTCTCACCACAAGCTTCTCATTCTCCTTTGCTGGACTTTTATCCCTACTCTTAACGTTGCCTGTTTCACTCAAACATCAATATACGGTCAGCTAAGAACTTTCTTATTGTCTCACTTCTAAGTCCAGAAAACTAATTGGACCTAAACCCATTCCCTTCTTCTCTCTAGGGAGAAAGATAATCTATAAGAATTTTGTGCCTCCTGGGGCTGGGGCTCCCATCTCTTCTTGCTTTCTTCTCCACTCTCCAGCTTTATTCCTCTCTTTGCCCTCTTTCATTCTTGAATGAGCATTAATAACCTTTGAAGCCTTTCTCCTGAAGGTACTAAAATGCTCTTTGGACTCTACCCTTCCTCCCACCACCGTTTTATTTCTGTACATCCATCTATATTGGCTTTTTTTCTCCATGCCCTGATTTCCTTCCACCGCTGATGCATTTACCTTGTTCTTTCTTGGAGCTATTTTTCTCTGTCACATGCTTATCTAGGGACCAATCCCACCCTTGTTTTCTTTTCCCCTTGAGAGCTCTCATCTATTCTCTCAAATTCCAAATATGTGCAAACAGTATTTTTACCTTCAAGACTATGTTCTGGCATGAGGACAGGAAGTGGAGGTAAGTGGACATCTATCTTGTGACACTAGCCTTTGACCCCTTGAGACTGTGCCTTTCCTCCAACCCAAAAAGAGTCCCATAGAATGAGAAGCCATAATGCCACAACAAGTCATCTTCCTAGAGACAAAGGTCTGCACTTTTGCCAGCGAACTTGGCCTCGGCCAAGGCAGGTGCCAGCTGAGCCATGCCTTCCCCTGTTAGCAGGCGCTCTGAAGGCTCTCTCCTAGCTGATAGCACCGCATCATTGGCCTTCTCCAAAGAGCTGGCGACCAACCTACTTCCAATTTGTTTGAACTGGGACAAAAGATAAACCTCATTTTCTATCGCTGATGACTTCTAATGATAATTTTGTGGAAGAATCTTCCTAATTTGGTGAGCCCGTTGAAATGATAAAACTTTTTAAATGTAAACCATTCCATAGAACATCCCTATTATCTACACCAACTAATCACATCTTATTTAAGTTTACAATGTGATTTTTCCCTGTATATTTTCCTTTTTGAAGACTTATTCACAGTCTATTTACTGAAAGAGTAATGAGATCCAAAATGTATAAAAGATATTATAAAAATGAAAGGGAAGGAAAGTGCTCTAAAGGATATAATTGTATATATAAGTGGGTAAGATAGATGACCATATTACTAAATTTTTGTAGGATCATTGGACAGAATGGTTTGCACTGTCAATGTCAGAGTGTCTGCCTACTTTTTGTGCTTTGATTTTGTAACTTGAACAACTATTTCTAAGATGACAGTATGTAATGTATCAACTAGCAATTCCTTAGTGTTAATTTTTTTGTTGAATTCTGTATTATTCTACCCTTCTTTTCTATTTGTTTGTTACTTTCTTTCTTTAAATAAAAAAATCTATAGCCCTTTCAATTAAAAAAAAAAAAAAGGTCAGTCTCACAGCATCTTCTTGCTGGTCTTCCGAACAGCACTAAAAACAATCTCCATATAACCAGAACTGCACAGAGATGTGGAACTTTGCTTTTTCTGTTGCATTCCTGGGCTAAATTATGATTTGGCACCTTATGACACAATGAGTTTAAAACAAAAAGTCCAATTTGCTGATTTTCTCTTGCATTATCAAAAATATTTGTAAAAATGCATTTGAGAACATCACTTCCTTCATTGCTCAGCCTAAATTCTTTCCAACTACACAGGAAAATATTCTTGGCAGAGATAGTATTTGGTGAGTTATTCAATTCCAGTAAAAATATGACCAGGAAAGGAGCTCCATTTATACAATAAAAATTTATTTCTTTCCATTGGGATTCAACTTTCCCCCTGCCATCCATGGAGATGGTCCTGTTTTAAAGATCCTACTTTTTTTCTTGATTCAGCACTCCTGGGTTGTTTAGATACTTGAATACATTCTAAGCTCTTGTCTGAGAGTAAAAATGTTTAGAAAGCCATGTACCAGGGTAATAGGGTGGTTTCTTATGAAGGAGTGGGAGTTTTTTTTTTTTGGTTTTATTTTGTTTTTTTTTTAGTTCTTTTTCTGAAGCCATGGCTTGGAAATATATATATTCCAAAATCTACTTGTATTAGGTTTCCTAATTGTAATTAATAAAAACTTCTTTTAGTAGTCATTATTTTAAACTTTATTGGCAATGTCAGGTTTTATAGAATAAACAACTTATCCAAGAATATTCTACTTTATATGATATGCCTAGTAAGTAAGAATTTATTTTTTTACTCTTTTTCTCTCAGCTTACAGAAAGAAAAGGAAAGTATTCATACTTTCCCTACAAGACAGTCATGGTAGGGTCAGTGGTCAATAGTTTTTGATATGAGAAAAGTCATGGGACTTGCTTTGATGTAGTTGGTACTTTGCTTTGTAAAAGGCCATAGATTTGATGCCTAGCATAGGGGAAAAGAAAGATTATCACAACTTAATTCTTTTAAAAATTGTTTTAAAAATTTGTTTTTGATTCACTTAGTTTTGTCTTTTTAATTGACCTATGGTAATTGTATATACTTATGTGATATGTGTGAGAATTCAACATTCATTCATAAAATATAATGATAAAATCAGGGTAATCAGCATTTTTTCTCTTTATACATTTATTATTTCCTTGTATTTTGAGCCTCCAAGATCTTTTCTACTAGATCTTCATAAAATATATAGAATAGATGTTAGTAACTACTGTCACCATACATTGCTGTAGAACGGTAGAATTTGTACCTCCCACCTAGCTGTATTTTGGTGTCATCAATCTGTCCTTCCTCTCTACCTTTCCTAACTGGAAGTAATCACTATTCTAGTGATTATTTTTTTCTGAGTGAGAACATACAGTATTTGTCTTCCTATGCCTGAATTATTTCACTTAGTACTGTGTTTTCCACTTTTGTCCATTTTGCCACAAATGACAGAATTCCTTTTGCTTTTAGTTGCTGAATAGCATTGTCCAGGACAGCATTTTCTCTGTTTGTCTGCTGAAGGACACCTTAGTTGATTCCATTTCTTGGTTATTGTGAATATGGCTGCACAAAACCAGACAGAGCAGATCTCTCTCTGACATGCTGATTTCATTTTCTGTAGATACGTACCCAGGAAAGGGGAAGCTACAGTGCATGGGAGCTCTAGTTTTAGTATTTTAAAAGAACTTCCCTACTGTTCTCCATGATGACTGTACTAATTTACATTTCCACCAATAGAGTTTCTTTTTATCCTCACTAACAGCACTTATTTTTTGCTATTTTGATGATAGCCATTTTTCGTGGGCTGAGATGACTTCTCATTGTGGTTTTGATTTGCATTCCCATGCTTTCTGGTGATACAGAACATTTTATCATTTACCTATTGGTCATTTGTACATAGCTGTCTCTTCACTTTGTTCACCATTTTCTTTTCTGCACAGAAAGTTTTTAGTTTGATATAATTACATTTTCTCATATTTGCTTTTGTTGTTTCTGCTCCTGAGGTCTTCTAAAAATCATTTCCTGCTTTGAACTGTTTCTCTTATGCTTTCTTTTAGTAGTTTCATGTAGCTTACTAGTTTTAGTTTCATGTAGTTTAGCAGTTTTAGTAGTTGAATTTAAACGTTTGACCCATTTCTTGTTCATTTTGTATACAGCTGAGAGATAAGGGTAGAGTTTTTTCCATCTCCATATGGATATTCAGTTTTCCAGCACCTTTTTACTGCAGATGCTACACTTTCTTCAGTGTGTGTTTTTGGAGTCTTTGTTAAAAACTAGTTGGTTACAGATGCATGGATTTACCTCTAGGGTCTCCATCTTATTCCATTCCTCTGAGCATTAGGTGTTAAGCCAGTACTGTGCTGTTTTGGTTACCAGCACCCTCCACTATCACAACGCTGCCAGTTTTGTTCCTTTTGATCAACATTGCTTTGGTTAGTTGGGATCTTTGTGGCTCTCTATGAATTTTTTAAAATTTTATTTTGAAGATAGTAGAAATACAACAGAACAAGACAGAACAAAGCCAAGTGAGACAGTGCAGTGAATTTGGTACAGAACTTCGCAGCAGGTTACCGGGATAACAGCAGTAGGTACCGTAGTATATCTCATTATCTTCATAATAGTTGTCTAGTCAATTAGGTATAGCAAAATCAAACCAAAGACAGAACATCATAAAACCAATCAAAAGAGAATATTTAATAGAGTAAAGCAATTAATCATAATGAAACAAAACTGATAACAACTTTTGCTTTGAAACAGAAGATAGAGGTGACCCCTCCATATTTGCTGTATTGCATACAGTAATCCTCCCAAGAGATGCTCAGACCTCTGTCCCCAGTTGCTAATGGGGGGGGCATTGGGGATGTTTGCGGTAGGCTCACAGCAGACACTACTGGGTCTCCTCCTGGCTCACGTTGGAGGAAGGCGCTTACCCAGAGGGCGGTAGGCGAATTGCTTCTTTGTGCAGCTGCCTGGATTCCACCATGGCTGTGGCCGGATCTCGAGGCCCTCTCTATGAATTTTGGATTTGTTTTTTCTGTTTCTGTGAAGAATGACATTAATATTTTGATGAAGGCTGTAGTGCTAATTAGCACCACTAATTCATATTTATGTGTGAGTATGACTAGTTATCTTGTTTGAGTCAGTGAACCACACCTTGGAGATTTCACACAGGAAGAAACAGTCTCAGATTTTCCCCAGGTAAGGCTTTTGTCTTGAATATAGCAGCAATTTGTTGAATAATGTCTCTGATATTGGACACAAGCTAACAATTTTTCTTTTTAAGATATAATGACAAAATATTTCAACTTTCTCTGTTTAAATAACACTGTAATAAACATTTATTTATGAAATCATACGTTGGGTGAATTATTTTCCTGACTGTGGAATTTCAAGGTAGACCAGAGGGGGAAAAATATCTCCAAAGGGAGAAAAGGTCAAGGTAATACAGGGGAGAATGACAAGAATGGAAATCCAGAAAGCAAGGTCCTTGTTTTTATAGTACATGAAGACAGAGAAGAGATTGCTGTGAACCTGTAAGGAAGCCAGGTGACCAGTCCTCCTTCTAAAAATTAGAAACTGGAATGAATACAAAAAGTGGTAGAAGTGTAGCATAATACATCCTAAGCAGTAAGCAGAAAAGAAAAGGAACAGCACATCTGTAGCGAAGGTGACAGCACGCTGCAGCCAGGGCAGAGGCAGGCACCTGCATTCCCAGTGCTCTGAGGGGCAGAGGCTGGAGGGCCACATGTTCAAACACAGCCTAAGTGATTTAGCCAGACTCAACCTCAGAATCAGAAACAAAAGAACTAGGGAGGTAACCTAGGACAAAGGCCTCAGGCTGAATCCCTAGGCCAGGAAGGTGGGTATTGGAAAGATATTGTAGGGAAAGGAAAGGAAATACTGTAAATGTGTGTGTGTGCATATGTGTTTGTGTGTGTGTGTATACAGGTATATGCACACACATGCACACACACACTTTATAATTCTATACATAAAAAGATCAAGAAATAATAATCAACCTGGCCTCCATAAACGTCCATAGATTGTGATGTAGAAATCACTTCTAATTGTTTTTTTCTTATTTGGTACTGGGAATCAAACCCAGGACCTTGTGCTTGCTAGGTAGGTGCTTACGCTACTGGGCAACACCCTTGGCCCTCACTTCCAAGTTTTTAAAAGGAGGTTTTCGGAAATTGTCTGGGTGTAGGGAAATGCCAAAAAGAAAAGAAAAAAAGGCTGGACCGTTCTGACATGCCAGGTAGTAAGGAAGCTCTTCAAGACCAAGAAGTCAGGTATAAGGAGACATGCGAGTCAATTAAAAGTGTAGACTGTTCCAGAGTGGGGGAAGGGAGCTTCAACCAAGATGAAATTACAGTGCTTTCACATCTATCAAAACGTCTTTCAATCCATGAATCCACAATGACTCTCTCTTTTTCTTTCTCCTATCTGTTATCTATCAATCTCAATTGAGAGACTGTCGATCCTTTATCCTGCCTATTCTATTTAACCTGAATCCCTGAGTGGTAAAACTGTAGATGAGGGAAATTTCTTCCTTGTAAAATTATTCCACTTGATAAATGAAAATAAAATGATAGAATTAAAATATCACCATTTTGGCAGTGCCAGAGAACAAAAGTATCTAGGCATCAGTATCAAAGGCTGCTACCAACAAAAAAAGAAAACTAAGCATAATTCACCTCTTGATGAATGCATACTCCATCAGCGTAACCCTGCCAAAGGCATTAAGCTTGAGTGTAATCACGACTCTGTCGTTAGGGCCCATTTTACAAGAAATATAAAGGAAGGAGCTGTGCTGAAGAGCGTGTAGGCACTCAGCAATATCCGGGTGAGTGGGAACTACAGGCCGAGATGATGAGGTTTCTCAAAGAAATGAGTTACAAGAACAAGAAGTTTAAGAGAAAGCAAGACGTGAAAAGGCTGGGCTGTGGGATCTAGAGATGCAAAGTTTACAAAGCAGCAGAGAAATAATGCCAGGCAGGGAGTCCTGTAAGAGCCAGAGGGTGATTCTTTTGTGAGGAGAGAGCTACAGTGAGTACTGGACAGTTTGGGGTCCTGAAGAGGCTGGAGGTACTTTTTCCTGATCTGTGAAGTGGGTACCGGGATTTCCAGAGCAACAAGATCAGAACAAATGGGCCCCTTTACAAGCAAGGATGAAAAAGAATAGTCAGAGACATACAGGGCTGAAAAGAGAACTGCTCCTCACGTCTAAATATTAAGATAAAATTAAGAAATTACTTGGACACAATCTTACTGTATATCTCAAGGGATCAGAAAAAAAGAAAATTATTGGAAGGAACAAAATAATAAGGATCGGAGTAGAGATAGAGACTAGAAAGAGTACAGAAAAAAAGAATGTGTGGAACATCATTTGCTAGACTAAGAAGAGAAATCTTAAAGTCAAAATGAATGTCAAAGTCTACTTAAATCTCGGCTTTAAACTAAAAATCAATTAAGAGAATAGTTGTCCCACTGGCTGTTGAATTTTCTGAGTAGATTAAGATGCTTTCCAGTAAATTCTTCCATCTGGATTAAGAAACAGACTACATATGCGGCTGTATTTTAAATGATAATCACAGGGGCCCCATGGTGATATTGCGATGTGGGGTGTAGGGCATGGAACAAGAAAATCAATTCAAATAAGATAGATAGCAAGCTGCCGACATTTTGTGGAGAGTTTTGTTGTACAAAATGTCATGAATTTTGCCAGGAGTGGTGGCACACGCCTGTAATCCCAGCACTTGGGAGGCTGAGGTTGGAGCATCACCATGAGTTTGAGGCCAGCCCCAGGCTACGTTGTGATTTCAAAGCCTATTTGAACTGCAGAGTAAAACCCTGTCTCAAAAACCCCAAAATAAACAAATAAACAGACAAATAAATAAATAAATATTTTAAAGCCCTCAATTTGGAATAAAAGAGACTGTGGCGGATATGTAAAAACCACAAATGTGCTCATATTGTGACCGTAAGAAGATGACTGAGACCATGTCTCATTCCTCGGTGCTCTCTTTGGTTGTGGTCAAAACAATATGGAGAAAAAGAGGACAGAGTCGAGCCAAGGGATGTGGAGAGAGTGCACTGGGGAAGTTCTCCTAAGTAGGTCAGCACATCCCACCCCAGGAACACGAGGACCTCATGACATGGACACAGAAGGACTCTGGAACCGTGTTGACAGAGACTTCCTTGTGTCTCTTAGATTTGGTTTTTCCATATAAGGTAATGTTCCAGGCTTATCTTTTTCCATTGTTTTTTGGGATATTGGTCTTTCATTCCTCAGCCTGCAGATCAAGACCATCTCAGCCTGATGTAGAACCATGGTGCACCTCATAGAACTCCTGGAATTTTTCTTCTTTGGTGATGCTGGGTATTAAAACCAGGATCTTTACTGAGCTACAATCCTGATACCTTTCTATTTTTTATTTTGAGGGACTAAGTTGCTCAGGCTGAGCACACACTTGCAATTCTCTTGCCTCCATCTGCCGGAGAACAAGATTCGGGACTTTGGCAGTGAGAGGATGGAAATGTTGGATGTCTCTTAGGATGTTTCTGAGAATGGAGAGGGAAACAAACATTTGGTGTTTAGCAAGGTACATCCTGAAAATTCAGCCAGGGATCATCTTCAGGTTTTCAGTTTCTAACTTTATAAGGCTCAGGTGTGGTCAGGAGTTTCTGGTTGGCAATGAAATGAGTGAAATGAGGGGCGTTCCTCTTAGGAAGACGACTTGAAAGGCAGCTCATGCTTTTCTATGCCCTTCTCTTGTCACTGTAGTTACTTGAAATTACAGTCAAAGCTATTATTTCTATAAATATTTTGAAGGAGAAGATGACACCGTCTTCCTCTGAAGAGGATCTGTCATCTGTTAGAGGGCACTAGAGAAAGGATTCCTCTCATTTAGCCCAAGACTAGACATTAGCTGTGTGTTGATTTGAAGTTGGTTCAAACATGGGACCCTTGAAGCCACTCTCTTTCCTGGAACGGATCTCATCTCTTATAGCGTGGACCTAGAATCCCTTTCAGTGGCTCATGTGTGGAAGATTTTGTATGCACTGTGCTGTTGGGAGATGGTAGAATCTAAGAGCAGAGTTTATTTAGCGGAAACAGGTCCCTGGGGACAGGCCTGGAAGGTCACTGAGGGCGTGTGCCTTTCTCACTTTCCTCATGTTCCCCAGCATGAAGTTGGCTTCTTGGTTTCAGCACATGCTTCCCGCTAGGATGTTTGTATCCCTGTGGGCCCAGAAGCCATGAAGCCAGGTGATCACAGACTAAAACCTTTAAGTTGAGAACCCAAATAAATGTTTTCTTCTTACAGGTGATTTACATGAGGTGTTTTGTCACAGTGATGAATGACTGTTATATAAGATAGTTGCCAGATTGGGAAATCACAGACTGCTGCCCCCTAGCTCTGCAGTGTCACTAGTAAAATTCAGCCTGAAATTGCTACTTCCTCATGACAAACGCCCCCAGGAGAGAAAGGTGCCATGTGCAGAGTTAAAGTTTCTTGATTCTTTCTGAGATTCTTGGCCTAACAATTCCTTGTATGTTGTTATTTGTTGATTCCTTAAAAGAGATGCTCAGCTGGCATGTGGGAAGGAATCACCTAGTCTTCTACTTCTGTTAACTGAAAGAAAATTTTATTCTTTATATTTCCAGATTCTCTTGGAGGCACACATTTTACCTTTCAGGTGCTGACTACATTTAGTTTCCTTGATCGTTTCGTATTTTAATATTTACTTTAACAAGGTCTTTCCAATTTCTCATGTTTTCTTTTTTTCCCTGACTGTCTGAAAACTTAAATTTCAAACGTAGTTTCATTCATCCAATCGAACCTCAGTGGATTTTATGTTTATATTTAATGATCTATATTCTTGCTATTATATTATGATAAATTGTGTTCAAATACAAAAAGACAGAGAGAAGGTATAAGTAATTCACAAAAATGTAAGACATAAATGTAAACTGAGATGGTTGGCTTTATTCTGAGGAATAGAACTCTAAATAACAGAAACACAATGAACATGCTAAATACAACTCTAAAATCTCAAAAGGTCATGTAGTGTTTCAGACTCAGTGTGATATTTGTCTGAGTAACATCCTAACTGTGTCAGTTTCCTCTTAATATTAAAAAAAAAAACCAAGGAGTTTCTGATAATATTTTATCTTTGTATCACCTAAGAAAAGATTCGCTATCTGTTATCATATAATTGTGCTCAGAGTTTTAGTCTGGGTTGCTCAAAGCATCTATAGGCCATTGTTCTATTTGTCCCTGAAGTCACAGTCCAATGCCAGCTTCCTCTCTGTCAGTTCCTCCATCTGTTCCAATGATTTTGAATGCAACTAATTTTCTATATTTAATTCTGAACTCACCTAGCTTGATTTCTATTTCCTGAATCAAACACTGACTGATAATGTCTTTTTTCTTATGAGTTTACTTCAAAACTCATAAGAAGTTTCAAAGCCATGGTGGAAATCTGTTTTACCTATTGAGACCAGCACCTTCTGCTCCCTGTTTTACCCATGTGGATTTAGTGAGTGTTGAAATATTTCTATACCTGTGATCCCTTTTAATTGACTCAGGGCTGTCAACTGACTTGAGCTGAATCAATAAAAGCATTTCCTGGAATTCCTAAACTTGAATCCAGAGAACAAATCTCACTCAGTCTCTGTTGGTCAAGCTGTGGCATACAAAGGCTTGGAGCTTCTGGAAGCTGTTTTTTCCTCACCTTTGTTGAAAGCTTCTCTGAGAGTATAAAACCGACACACTGAGAAGAACAAAATAGTCTTCAGGAAGCCTCTTTTTCCTTCAGTCTTAGGAATTGGTGAATTTTTGGCTTTTACACTTAGTGGACTCAACAATTAAGGTTGCATTTCTATCATTTACAGCCAAAAAGAGTCTTGAAAAAAAAAAAAAAACACCTCATCCTATGTGCAACAACTCATTGGCGATGTAGATGAACTCATTGGTTAATCTACAGTTGGATGATATGTGAAAGCCAGCACTTTGGAGAAAGGAGTTTACAGTCTTAGCAGTCACTGAAGTGGAAGGCGGATGTTAGAGGGGCGTCTCCCATATCAGTCCCAAAGAACACTGGCATACACCTTGCTGCTTATTCTGTTTAACCTTTGTTGAAAAATGCTTATGATTAAAGGTTGGTGAAATTTAGATGGTTAGTACATATATCACAGTAAATTATATATGAAGCTACCTCTTTTTTCTCAGTTACACAATAGTGATAGATGCAATATAAAAACTGGAAACCAAAATTATCTACCTTATGTCATAAGCACTCACAGTGCTATAGCTTCTGTTTCCCACTGTGGTACTGGGAGGGCTTGAGGGATACAAATGATTCGATAGTGCTAGAGAAGAAAATAAGGTAGAAAGAAAGGGGAAAAAAACAAACAAAAATCTTCCTTGAGTTCCATAAAACCAAAATTCCAACACATATTTAAATCAAATGTTAAGAAAAATTACTAACAAAATCAGCACTCACAATATGAATTCACTCCATATTAAATTTTATACACTGAATAACGTGAGAAAGACTGAAAGAAATAAAAAAAAACACAGAACTTACATTAACATGAGCAAGAATCATGAACCAAAGGTGTAATGCATCAGTATCTATCTATAATTTTGAGTAAAATATAATGGAACTAATGGCAAAGAGTATTTTGAGAGACAATTTAGAATTTTAGAATTAAACAAAAAGTACATAAATCCACTCATAAGCACAACTTAGTGATACTGCAGATCATCAAAGAGAGAACAATCTTGCATTACCAGAGAGTAAAAACAAATTTCCCGCAAAGAAAAGACAGATTGTGATCAAACTTCTCATCAATGACAACACAGACTAGAAAACAATATAATAATATTCTCAAAGTACTTAAAAAAATGTTACAGCCAAAACTTTTTTGGGGGGATGTACTGAGAATTGAACTCAGGACTGCACACTTGCCAGGCAGGCACTGAGCTGCTGAGCTACATTCCAGGCCAGTCAAAACTTTTGTTTCTAGCCAAACTATCATTAAAGAGGTAGACAAAGCAATGCTAAGCTTTCAGATATTTGTCCCTTGCTGAAAGAATTCTTAGAGGGCATTTTCATCAAGATTCAGGCTGAACTCAAGATGGAGATGTGAGATACAGAAAACAGTGCTGAACACAGAAATTGACAAAATCTATCAGAAATAACTACTGACTAGCCAAGTGACCACAAAATTTTGTTAAGCTAAAACTAAAACTCTTAAAAACAGTAATAAGGGGAGCATTAAATAGTGTTGAAATTCTTTTGATAAGAATGAAGATCAGAACACTAAGCATGGAATTTTTCAGAAAAAAGTTAAGTTAAAGATTGTGCTGAATAGCCTAGTGAGCATCTTTAGGTTTGCATTTTTCTCTTCAGTCTTTGAGGTGGTCCCAGTGGAGCCTCTCATCAGAAGATCAAAGGAAACTAGGGGAGAGGAGTCAAAGGACACAGGCTCTGTCCCAGGTTTATTTGGGTTCTGGTCCTCTCTGTTACCCTGCCTTGCCAGGCTGGAAGACGTAACTACCCTTCTAACACTTGTGCTAGGTTCCAGCACTATCTTCCATGGCTTATGTACAAGCTGCTACCCACGTCTTTGTAAATAGACATCTTTTACTTTAGTTTGAGATAACTAAATTTGAGCCTGAGAGTTTTTTTAAAAGATTAAACTACAAAACAACAAAAAAATCAACCTATATTTCTGAAGTCTGTGGCAAGAAAAGAGATTCAACACGTTGCTGCAAAATCCTAGCCAGAACAATTATCCAAAAGAAAGAAATAAAAGCATCCTAACTGGAAAAGGAGAATTTGAATGGCCTTTGTTTGTAGACAGTATGATTTTATATGTATGTATAAAACTGCTAAAGACTCTTCCAGAAAAACGGTTCCAACTTATAAAGGAATTCATTAAAGTTTCAGAAGATAAAGTCAATACAGAGAATCTGTAGCATTTCTGTACACTACTAACAATGAATGATTTGAAAAACAAACCTAGGAAATAATATCTAAATAATAGCTAAAAATTACACAGGAATAAATTTAAACAAGGAAGTGAAAGACAAGCACAATGATGAAAAAAGCCAAAGAATACGCAAATCAATAAAAAGATATTCCATGTTCATGGATTGGAAAAATTAATAGTGTTAAAATGTTTACAGACTCAGTGCGATCCCTTTCAAAATTCCAACAATATTTTCATAAAATTATAAAACAACAAAAATTCTTAACTAGTATAGAACCACAAAAGACCATGAATAGACAAAACAATCTTGAACATAATTAAAAGCAAAGCAAACAAACAGCCAAAATCACCTGAAAACAACAACAGCAACAATAAGAACAGCAGCAACAACAACAAAGCTGTAGGTGTCAAAATGACTTAAAATGTACTACAAAGTTATAGTTTACAAAACAGCATGGTGCTGGCTGAAAACAAGATATGGATCAATAAAATAGAGAACCAATAACTAAATTAATACATTTACACCCAATTGATTTTTAAGGGAAACCACCAAAAGCACAAAATAGGGGAAAGAATAGCCTCTTCAATAAATGATATTAGGATAACTGGATATCTACATAGAGAAGAATGATATTGGGCCCTTATTTCACACAAAATCAACTCAAAATGAATTGAATACTCCACCATATCACACCAAACTGTAGAATTACTAGAAGTAAACATTGTAGAAAATCTATATGAAAGTAGTCTGCACAATTTTTTGAATATATTCCCCAAAGCACAGATAAAAAATAAAAAACAATCATAGTTAATCAAGCAAAATCTCCTCTCTACAGTAAAGGAAACAACAGATAGCCTGAGGACTGATAGAAAACATTTGTAAATCATACATATGTTAATGTCCAAAATATATAAGGGACTCAAACAACTCAAAAGCAAGTAAATATAACCTGGTTAAAAGTGGGCAAATGATGTGAATAGACCCTTCTCAAAAGAGAACATGTGAATAGTCAGGAATAATATGAAAAAAATGGTCAATGCCATTAATCATCAGTGAATGCAGATTAAAACCACAATGAAATATTACTTTATTTTTTGTTAGACTTTCTGTCTTCTAAAAGATAATAAAAGTTGGGGCCAGGAATTTAGCTCAGTGGTCTAAGCGCTTGCCTGACAAGCATGAGGTCATGAGTTCAATCCCCAGAACTTAAAAAAAAAAAAAAAAAGATAATAAGTGTTGCAGAGAACGTGAATAAAAAGAGATCTCTTTCACATCATTGGTGGGAATATAAGTTAGTTCAGTAATTACCGAAAACAGTATGACACTTACTAAAATTTAAAAATAGAACTGTCATATGATGCAGCTATTCTACTACTAGGTACATGAAGTCAGAATGTAGGAGAGATACTTGCACACTGTGTTCACTGCAGCACTAGTCACAAAAGTCAAAATTCATAGTCAATCCAGCTCTGTCAGTGGATAAACAGATAAAGCTAACATTATACACACACACACACACACATACACACACACACACACACAATGGGACATTATCCAATTTTTTAAAAATAAGGAAATTTCATCATTTACCATAACATAGATCAACCTGGAGGATACTATATAAGACAAACACTTCATGATTTCTCTTCCATGTGCACCCTAAAAAGTGTAAACTCAGGTAGAGAAGAGAATAGTGGCTGCCAGGGATGAAGGTGTGATGGGTAGGGAAGATATTGGTCAGTGGATACAACATTTGAGTTTAATATGAGAAGTGAGTGTAAGAGAAGTGTTGTACAATGTCATGACTATAGTTAATAGCAATGTGCTGCATTTTGAAGAGAGCAAATTTCAAGTGACCTCACTCCCAATGTATGACCTTAATTTAGCCATTCCACAGTGTATGTGTATTTCAAAACAACATGCTGTACATTATACACATATATGATTTTTATCAACCAGAAATAAATTCAAAAAAGGAGAATGTAGGCACTTTATGAATCAGTAGAAGGAAAAAAATGAATCAATAGAAGGCAGGAAAATATCATATATAAAGCTAGTAAATGAAAACCAAATAATCTGATAGAAATAATTTTAAATACATATTTTAATGTATTATCAGCATATAAAATCACATAATTAGAATGATAATATCCAATAAAAAACCCTGTAATACACAAGATATATATACTTGAAAGAAAACCACAAAAATATGGTAAAAATAAGAGAAATATAATTTAAAATGCACAATATAAAAGTATCAACCTAACAAGTAAGCTATTGTAGTAATATTATTATGGAGGAATCAATATTTAAGGCCAAAGTATTTTAGTAGTTAAAAAATGAGATATCATACAATTATAAAATAAGTTGTCAGGAAACTGTAGAAGTCACAAGCTTATTTGTATGAACCTATTCATATTTTCTGATACATACTGAAGTTATAAGAAGAGGGAAGATACAAGACGAGGGAAACGAACTGTTTCGAAGTGTGTCTAAGATATCTAGAAAAAAAACCCCGTTTGTTCTCTTAATAATTGAATGCTATACAGAGTAAGAATGAACTATTGGTTCACATAACCATGTGGTGGAATCGCACAAACCAACCCTGAGTGAAAGCAGCCTGTGAAAGCGTCCACTCTGATGAGTCCCTGGCTATCAAGGTTAGAGCGAAGCGAAACTAACAAAATGGTAGAAGCTGGAACAGTGTCTAACCCTGAGAGTGTGCAGTGAGTACCCTGGGGTAGAGAGGGAATTTCTGGATGATGTTACTCTGTTTCTCATCTAGGGAACTGGTTGTAAAAATGCATTGAAGTTTGCATGATGATTTGTGCTTTTCCAGGTGTTTTTTACTTTTTAATGAAAAGCTTATTAAAATAATTTAACCATGGACAAAGCCATGGAGGTCTCAACACATATTATTTTTGAGCACAAAACATTTAAATGAGAATAATAATAAAAGGGAAATAATGTAATTCTCAGGAAGATATAAAGGAGAAATTATAATAGAAAAATAATTAAAAGATAGAACTTATGTAAATTATTGCAACGAACAGTGTGACCTTTAATGGATGGTCAGCGTGGACTGGATTAAAATATTCCTGAAAAATTATTCCAGCACACTTCTGGGTGTGTCTGTGAGGTGTTTCTAGAGAGATGGACACGTAGGCCAGCAGTCTCAGGAGGCATCCTTGCCCTGATTGTGGGTGGCACCACCCAAATACTTGTAACCCAGATGGATTGAAAAGGGAGAAAGGAGAAGGTCGGTCTGCACTTGGAAACCTCTGTCCTGTTTGAGCAGGTTGCACTTTGGCTCTTGCTGTCATCTGTGGAATTAGACTCCAGCGTCTTCAGTCTTCCAGGGTAGACTTACACAGCAGCTGCTCTCCAGGGAGTGCCCAGGCCCACTGTTCTGCAGCTTCTGGCTTTTAGGACTGAGCAGCTACTCGGTCGGTCCTCTGGCTCTGCAGCATGAAGACAGCCTCTGAGGACTGTCCGGCCTCTGATCCTGTAGATCTCCCTATTGATTTTGCTCCTCTAGAAAACTAACCAACGCAAGCAGTTTAGAGATTGACTTTATGATTTTTTTCCCAAGTTTGACATACAGTGCAAATATAATGTTGGAGGGTGTGAAAAGTCAGTGAAGCATTTTGCTCATGTCTTCCTGGTTGACTCTTATTTCTTATAATTCTTGTGGATGGAGTTGGTAGAGAGAAGGCAACAGAAATGATTTGTTGGCCTAGACAAAAGCCCACTTAAAAACCAAATTGCATGGAGTTTTGCTCAGCCCTCCTTTGTGGAAGTGGCCTAAACCCAGTCAATCTTCATGCCCCTAAAGTGAGTGTTTCCCAGGACACACTGCACACGCTTCTGCAGGAGCTCCCATGTGTAGCAACTTATTTTTAAAGATGGCAAAACAAGTGGTCTACTTAGACAAAATTAAGTTCAAGTAGTTGTGTTTATGTGTGCATATATCGATAACATGTTAGAGCAGAGAAATAGGGAGAAAGAAATAACATAGTCTGAATTTTAAACTTCCACTGGTTGATGTTATAAACCACATGTTTGTATCTTCTCCAAATTCATATATTGAAATCCTAATACTGAATGCAATGATATTTGGAGTGGAAGACTTTTTTGGAGGTAATTAGGGTAGATTAGGTCATTAAGATGGGGTATTCATGATGGGATTAATTCCCTTGTGAGAATTAACCCCCAGAGTTTTCCTCTCTCCTTTAACCCCAAGCACCAGAGAAAGCTCATGAGCACAACTGAGAAGGTAGCATCAGCTAGCCAGGAAAAGAGCCCTCATCAGAAATAAAAGGGACTGCAACTTTGATGTTGGACTTCTCAGCCTCGAGAACTTTGGGAAAATAAATTTTTGACCTGAGCCACCCAGGGCATAGTTTCTTGCCGTGGTAGTCCACCCCCCTAATATGACTGGTTTTATGTAGACAAGTCTGAAATTTTGTGAAGACTCAGAGCAGATAGTCTCACACTTCCCGGAGACTTGCCAATTTTTAATGAATTGGATGGCAGAAAGCTGGAGATAAAATTGGCAGGCATATGGGATATAGATTTGCCACTTTAAAAAAATAGAACAATTAATCCTCAAATGCATTAGTTACACAATCCACGGTCTACTTTGTTTTGGGTTGAATACTGTTCAGCATAGACTTTTGTATGTTTAAGGTAAGTATTGCTCATGTGCAGAAGATCATATTCAATGGACAGTGATACATGATGCCTGAGAAGAGACATTCATGCAAAGCGTATAAACTTTTCAGCAGTTAGCACTCAGGTCTTAAGGGTGGTAAGTAACATTTAAATAGGCATATGTTCTAAACTTCATGGTTTCTCTCAGTTCTATCTTTGCAAATTAATGCAAATGCCTATTTAAATAGCTGCTTGGTTGATGCTTAGTACCTCAAAGTGTGGAGAAGCCCATTAAAAGCCAAATATTTATTTCTCAGTAGTAGTAAAGAACACTACCTTTGGAAATTACTCTTGGATGAAGTCTGTACACTACTGCAATGTATGACATTGGTGGAAACTTGTTCCTCTTCAAACTACAGATTTTTCCTCATTAGAAAAAATGGTACTCGTGGTATTCCTGAAATCTTAAATGAATGATGCATATATAGCATTTAGTATTGTATCTGGTGTGTAATAAATATCAAGAAGAATCACATTATTATCATCACCACCACTATGTAGAAAAAATCTTGGGTTAGTTGCATATTTTCTTCTTTGATAAAGTGCTTTAGTATATTCCACAAAATAGTAGATACCTATATGCTCACAACTAAAAACTAAAAAATCTCAAAGGTGCTAGCTTACGTCTGATAAAGTCCATCCTTTTGAAGATATCTTTTCCATTGTAATAACTTTGTTTAATTGTTTTGATGAAATATTTCATTATCTCAGGCATGACCATCTCTATTAGTTCTCCAGTATAAACTCTGAGCAGATACTAGATATTTATCAGATAAATGTATTTAGTAAAAATTCCCTGGAAAGATAATCCATTCTGTACTATCACTCTTCTCAGGGCACTGATTATTCCCATTCTGGCTCTCAAAGTTGATTCCCAAATTATTTTTTAGGAAAAAAAATATGCCAAGAATGGTTCCTTCTGTCTGATGACTTGCCTTATGGTGGTGACTTACAAATAAAGATTCCAGCGTAGGTTTTAGGATACAGGACTAAAGAACATTGATTGCTATATGGACACTAAGACATATACAGAGTCTGTAAAGAGTTTTTTTTTTAATTTGTTTGCTTTTTGTTTTAGTTTTTATTGAAGTGTAGAAAAATGTTTATATAAAAGTTATTTGATGAAATTTCAAAACTTCTCTACCTCTATTATTTATATCTACATCTACCTGTATCTATATATCTGTGCAACCAGAATGCAAAACAAGAAAGTGTTCCCAGAAAAAAAAAGATATTTTGTCATTATTTCCTGAAAGTTTGTCTGTGTTCTACTCTAGCTAGACACTTAAAAATAATTTTCCACATTTTTTCCAATTTATGTCCATCTTAGTGTGAGAGTGCTCCAGTTTTTTTCTTGATTTCTTATCTTTTTCACATTCAGGCACCAGCATTTGAACTGTTTTTAGAGATGTGTATGCTATCTGAACATTTGTTAAAAGCTGAGTATTAAATTTGAACACGTTTTCAAATGTTCACTGGCCATTTGGATAACCTTGTGTGTGGAGTGCTTCTTGCCCATTACTTATGTTTTCTTTATATCTACTATAACCTACATCTTGTGAGCTGCAGCAGAGACACATAAGGAAGCAGGAAAGGAATGAAAATAACAATAGCATCTCTGTTTAAATTCTAATTGATTGCTCTAAATGTTGAACATTTCGAATTTATGGCACATGTTCACAACTACCAAAGCATCTCTAGATAGCCCAAGACTTTCTAGGCTTTTTAATCCTCAGTGATATTCTTTAGGTTCTTTTGTGAGTCTGTAATTAATGCATCTGTTTTAGTCACTTTCTTATCACTGGGACAAAATACCCAATGTTCATAACTTAGAAGAGGTAAGATTTGTTTCGTTTACAGTGTCAGTCCATGGTTGGCAGGTTCAACTACGGAAACGGCGTGGTGGAGAGGTGGCCGGGGAGGAAAGCTGGTGATGTCACTGTGTCCAGGAAACAGAACAAATGGAGTGCTGAGGAGAAACACACACTCCTCCAGGTCATGTAGCCGCCATGACAGGCTTCTTGGTGTCTGGTCCCTCTTCTTAAAAAAGGTTATGAATGCACCCGTGGACTAATCCACTGAGTATGGGGCCTCATGACCCTGAGACAGAGGAGGGGCACTGACTCTGCTTTTTCCCTTGCTGAGGTAGAGGGTATAGCTTGGATAGAGGTTGTCAAACTCCTACTTTTCCCTCCCTTCCCTTCTCCAGTGGACTGGGAAGCTGCCTTCCTGTGCTCAGGGTGATTTAGCAGCTGCTCTCTCCAGGCTAGTCCGACATGAGTGTAACTCGGCCGTCAGCCTCGGTGCCCCTCCCCCTTCCCACCACTTCAGATCAACTGCCACCTCTTTGAAATAGTGGGGACGTAAACCACACCCTGACATGAGTAAGATAGGAGTGGGAGGGATTTAGGTTGATTAGTAACATTCTCAACCTCTCCAAACCCCCATTAGCTGTGGTGAGCACAGCTATACTTCAGGAAGATTTGCTACTTGCAGCTCCACTGTTCTTTCTCCCAGATGTGACTGCTGTTAATCAAATGGCTCAAGTAGCGCTGCATCCTCACTAATTCTCTTGTCACGATAGCTGCTGTTGTCCTGGGGCCCTGCATTCTTTTCTACTAATCACAGCTTATATGTGCACCAATCAGAAGGCCTGAATTTGAGCCAGTTCTGGACATGCACATGGACCAGTCATAGGTGTGCAGCTGCTACACGAGGGGCACTCCCCACAGACTTCTGGGGCAAGTCAAGGAAGGCTTTCAGTGCCCTGAACTCACTGTGCTGCAGCACAGGTCCTGTTAAAATAGACTTGCTGTCGGGCATGGTGGTGCATGTCTTTAATTCCAGCACTTGGAAAGCTGAGGCAGAAGGACTGCTGCAAGTGTGAGCCAGCCTGGACCACATAGTGAGTTCAAGGCCAGTCTGAATTACATAGTAAGACCCTGTCTCAAAAAACCAAAATAAATGAATGAGACCTGCTTCGGTCTGCCTGTAAATCTGCTTGTGATGTATTTCACAGGCAGTATGGGCTCTGAAAGTACTTTAAATCTACTCAGTATTCTTATCATGCATAGTGTAGGCAAAGCAACATTTCGAAAGAAAGAGAAATAAACACTAGTTGTTGATAGGACTGAAAAGCTCCAGAGACCAGCAGCTAACAAAGGCCAGCAACAGAGACTAGCACCTGGTGATCCACGTATGGTGTCTGGCACATGTTGGCGGTGGCTGGTGGTGGTGGAGACTGTTTGCATCCAGTGTTATCTACCATTTCCAGTAGCCTTGGACCCACTAGAAGACCTGCACTTTGCCAACTCATGACTTTAACCTGAACTGAGCCAAAGAACCCTCAGCTCATCGGTAAAAATCCAATCACCTTACAAACACATGAGGCTCCTGAGTAACACCCATGATCACAACCATGACAACATCAAATAAAAATGAAAACCACTAATCCTTGTGTTATAAATTTAGAGAAGATGTAAGAAACATGTCCCAAGAACTCTATGGAAAAGGCACCAGAGTCTGCTGAGTAGCTCGTATTAGACCAAACCTCTGCCAACAAAAATGATGAGTGGGACAAAATTGAAGTAAAACAAAATAAGAAAGGGACCAGAGAACCTGAAACAAATACATCTTTGAAAGCATGAAATCCATCTTATTATAGGTTTGTATCCAGGAGGCTTCCTAGTTTGCCATGCTATGAGTAAATAACAACCAAAATGCTGTTTTTCAGAACTGAGCAGTAGACTTAGGAGTTCAGTGTGGTCAGAGCAGCAAAAAATTGAAAGGCAAAAGTTACAAATGGATGAAAGCCACAGAGGAAAGAACAGCAAAATCTGTATAAAAAGTCACTTCCAGTCATGAATGACATCTAAGACACTGAATACAGGACCAGACTTGCTAAAAAAACAATACAATGCATTGACTAGAGAGGTAAGTAGGGAAACACAAAATTTTAATGTTGCATGGTAGTTCTGAAGCAGAGATTGTGGTTTAAGCTCCAAAAATGTTGGGGAAGGGAAGTTAAGAAACTTCAAACTTTTGATTAGGAGAGCCATACCCTTGACAAGATTAAAATGATTTAATGGTATTCTATCTGCCTGCCAGAATAAAAGTAAATCATTTTTTCAGAAATACAACAGTAGTTAGAGTTCCTCCAAATTTCCATAAACAATGTGGCATCCAATGAAAAACACAAAGCATGCCATAAAGAAGTAAAATGCAATGGAATCCAAGAAAAATAATAGATTGTAGAAACAGACCTATGGGTGATTTACTTAATGGAGTTTTCAGACAGGAACTTTAAAAAACTATGATTAATATGTTCAGTATGGCAGAGGATAATTTCAACAGAGATCTGGAATACATAAAAAGAGTAAAACTGTAGTTCTGTAACTGAAATTAAATTTTCAATAGGATGTGACTGATAGCAGCATGGAATAATTGGAAAAGATACATAAAGTGGAAGACAGGTCAGTAGAAACCTTCCATAATGATATATATTTACATACTCAAACTACAAAACATAAAACAATGAAAAAAAGGTAAAATTAGTCACAGAAAATAAGACTCATCACCTTAAGGGAGCAGTGATAATACTGCTGGCTTGTCAAAGGGAGTATGGAAGATAAGATCGCAGGAGTGCCCCTTTGGAAATATTGAAAGAAAAACTCAACCTGGAACTCTATCCCTAACCAAAAATCAATGTGAAATAAAGGCATTTTCCAACAAAAATTTTAGAGAACAGTGCAGAGATAATGAAGAACACTCAAAAAGACTGAATCAATATTGATTATAATTACAATGTATAGTTTAGAACAGAGGTAAAGGGAAACTATATTATTATTACAAAGGTTAGAGTTGGTAGGCTGGGTGTGGTGGTGTACACCTGTAATCCGAGCACTGAGTCAGGAGTTTGCCTCGAGTTTGAGGACAACCTGGGTTACACAGTGAATTCTAGGCCAGCTTGGTCTCCGTAGGGTAACCCCGTGTTCAAACAAAGAAGGAATTAAATAGATTTAAACTAGTATATAAGTGTTTTTCTCAGAGGGAAATGACAAATCACTTGAAATCAAGATCAGCTTCCAAAATGTTCAAAACTGGTTTCTAACTTGGTCTGAGTTTACATTGATCAGCTATAGAGAAGCTTAGACTTTTATGCACACACATACACACATCCACACAACATCTCCACACCGAGAAAGCCATCTTTCAATGAGGAAATGGCCAAATAATTTCTTTTTTTAGTTATGTGAATTTTATCTAAATATTTTGAGGAAAACATCCAAGGAGATAGTTTATAAAATCTTTTTGGATTGTGTGCATTTTTCAAAGAAGAGTTTCACATAACTGTTAAAAAGTTAGTTCTGTGACAGTGAACAATATCCCTGCTGTTAGGTCAAAAACGAAAAGTTTGCTCTCATTCTGAAACAGTAGCCAGGTTTCCCCAAAGCCTCCATCCTACAGCAAAATATGCATTGAGTACAAGCAGGCTCCAGTTTCTATGGAAAGTGTCCTTCCCACGTGTCCTACCTCCTCGTACTATGAACTCTCCATTTTCAGTTTAGAACTGTAAGCACAGAAGCATGTTGAATGATTCTGTGTTCTTTCCCAGTTCTCACTGGTTGAATCATGGGAAAATTTTACATAGCTTTACTAAACTCTTAACTTGAATTTAGTATTTCCTTAAAAGAAATCCTTGACAAACATTTAATAACCAAAGACAAAAATAACAGTGAGTTATTTTTTCTTTCTAATTTCACAAAGCATATGAATTAATTAAATTTGAATTTCCAAGTAAAGGAAAAGCTGTTGTGACCTAAGTGGACAGGAACAACAATTTATGTTTAAATTAAAATTTTTTTAGTACTTAAATTGATAGTAATGATTTTATGTATTTATTTATTTGTTTCTTATCTTTTTAAGACAGGGTCTCGCTATGCAGTTTAGACAGACCTTGGGCTCACTTTAAAGCCCAGATTGGTCTTGAACTTGCAAATGATTCTCCTGCCTGATAGTAATGATTTTAGACATTTTAAAGATAAATGCATACAAGATATTTTAATTCCCATCAAAATAATTATGCAAACTAACTTCCAAGACTATAACTTAAGGGTGTGTTGTTGAAATTCATAAATTTGGAATCATATTTTAATGTATACAACACTTTTGAAACCTGCTTTAACACTGTGTTGATTTAGAATTTAGTGAATTTGCTAATGGGAAAGTTGTAATTTTGAGACTGAGATAGTTTTGCTTCAAAATCAAATTAAGTTTTACTTAAATATTCCAACTAGTTTTGTCAGTGTGGATGAGAATATTAAATATATTTTTTGTTAGTCAATTCAGTTACAGGAAAAATATATAAGATGTTTTGAGCATGTGGAATATGTGAATCTACTTTTCAACTGTAAATTTTATGAAATCAATATACATCAAACAATTTAGTTGATAATTTAAAATTTTAATTGGAATATAGTGTGTGCAGCAGAAATATGAGATTTTGGAGGTAGCACAAAATAATTTAAAATGTTCACTAATAACAGCATTTGTTAAATGTTGAAATGACAATATTTTAGATACATTGATTTAAATAAAACATGTTATTGAAGTCAACTTCATTTCATAATTTTACCTTTTCATATATTGCCACTAAAATTTTAAAATTGCATATGTGGTTTATGTAAACCTGTTGGATGGTGCTGATACAGGTAATTTTCATGCCAATATTAAAGCACTAAAGGTAACTGACTTTCGAAGATCATTTCACCTGTGGTATAACATACTATTCTCTCAGTGTTCATGGAACATCTATCAAAATAATATATATTCTAGGGCAAAAAGCTACTGTTTATATATTTCAAAGAATTTGATTACATAAATATTTTTCATCAAACACAGTGAAATTAAACTACAAATCAGTACTAGAATGCAAATTTAAAATTTCCATGTGCTTGACTATTAATTAATATATATCAAAAATCAGTAGGTCAAAGAGGAAATTTAAATATGAATTAGAAAATGTTTTTTAACTGAATAAAATAATGACATAAAAAACTACAGGTTTTAAACAGCCCTTAAGGGGGAATTGATGGTTGTACATGTATATATTAAAAAAACCAAAAGGTTAAAAACCAGTAATCTGGAAGGAGCTAAAGATGGCTGATCAGTGAGCAACAAAATACAGAGCCTCCTGGGGAGAAACAACTCATATTGTAGAATAAAACATCCTGGAGAGATCCAGACAGAGGGAGATGGATCCTCCAGACACAGGAAGAAGCTAAAATGAAAAAGCTCATCAAACATGCAGTCTTGGGGCTACAATTGGAACAGCTAAAATTAGTGGACAAGGTACTTTCACTGCGACCTGCAGAGCCACCCAAACTAGCTCCCGCAGTGACTCACAGGAGCCACAGCCATGCTGAAGTCTCAGGTTAGTGAGCTCAACAGAGAATGGAGCTGGAGAAAAGATCTCCATTAATCCATGGTCTGTGAGGGAATAAGACCCCCCCCCATGGGAATGGGGCGACCAAATGACCACATGTTGGAATTGGGCAGGAGGAGCCTGAACTAGGAACAGCAGTGACTTCAGTTGGTTTCTCCCTCCCCAGAGAAGATTCATGAGATTTGTTTGGCCTGAGTTATGCCCCTGGCTGGGACCCAATAAGCTGTCCCAAACCAATTCCCTATGCCTAGCACACACTAACCTGGTGAAGGCCCCTGAAGTTTGACTGGCCCAGTGGGGAGGGACCAGCATACACAGCCTCGGCTTACATCTCAGTGACAAGAGCAAACAGGAGAGGGCAGAAATCCCTTGCCAGTGTGCTTCAGAAGAAACATAACCAACAAGGAAAGGGGCTGGGACCTCTACTATATACCTGTATGGAAGAAACCAAAACCATGATAAGAGAGAAAAACAATAAAAAGTCCCAGCCCAAAACCCTGAGAAGATTGATCCAGGAGAGGGAAAAACAAAAGAGACTGAGGGCAGCAAACATGCAATATCAGACATGGCTTCAATGGACATTAAGAGGTATCTTCGGGACCTTGTAGATGAGCTCAAAACTGAAATATTAAATCAGGTAAAGCAAGATATAAGTAGATTAATAAAAGAAATGCTAGGCACCTCTCAAGAAGATACAGACAGAAGAAGGGAGGAATACAAAAAAAGGAGAGAAACATTTGATAGGAATATAAAGAAAATTTAGAACACATGAAGCAGATTCAAAGAGATTACCAGGAAATTAAAAACTCCATTGAAAGCTGGCAAAACTGCTTAAAAGAAACTAAGAATAGACTATCAAAACTTAAAGGCAAGTTTGCAATGTGTGATCATGAAAGGAAAGATCTCTTAAAATTAACAAGGAAACAGGCAGTAACAATATAAAGGCTAGAAGACGATAAGAGAATCTATAATGTAAGAATAAGAAATGTGAATGAAGAAGCAGGAATACATACAGGTGAATTATAAAGCTATTCACAGAAATAATTAAGGAAAACTTCCCAAGCACGGGAAAAGAAAATGACATTTGGTTATGTGAGGCATACAGAACTCCAGCCATCTACAACCAAAATAGAGCTACACCAGACATATAATAATTAAAATACCAGAAATTCAATATAAAAACAGAATATTAAAAGCCATCAGAGAAAAGAAACAGATTACCTATAAATGTAAGCCCATCAAGATCATGGCAGACTTCTTGACACAGACCATCAGATCAAGAAGAGCTTGGAGCGAAGTATTCCAAGCCCTGAAAGAAAATAACCTCCAGCCCAGATTGATGTACCCTGCAAAACTGTCACTAGAAATTAATGGAGAAACAAGATGCTTCCATGACAAAGAGGAACTGAGGGAATTTGTGACCATCAATCCAACCCTACAGAGAATACTGAAGGACATTCTAGTGAGAGAAAAAAAATACCAGGACTTTTGGAACAGTGACAGAAAGGCCTCAATGAATGGGACAGGCAGTAGAATGAAGGAGAAAACTAGACAAACAAAGGCAGAAAAATAGCATAGCAGAAATGAGGCAGAGAAGGATGGCTAGAATCTCTAACATAGATGGCCTTGATACACTAAAAAAAAAAAAAAAAAAAAAAAACCAGGCAGAGTAGATCAGGAGTAGGGTCCATTGAGATGCTCCATATAGAAACTATAATCGACCTGAGAGAGGGTTTATGGACCAAAAATCAAATATGAGAAGACAATGCTCTATGTGACAGGGAGCCAGAGAGAAATAGGAGCAACTCGATCACCACCTGCAGATAGGATGGAAAGACAGGATACTTATGTGCAGTAGAGTACTACTCAGCTATAACAAAGGAAAATCTTGAGGCTTTTGTAGGTAAAGGAATACAACTTGAGATTAAGTTCAGAAGTGAGAAGTTTCGGAAGCACTTAGGTAAAAAGCAGGTTGCCCCCCCAATCTAAAAACTGAGGGACTTGGTGAGACCCAAAATGCACAGCACCTTGTGGGAGTGAAAGAGGAGGAATAGCCTAAAAAAAGAAGGCAGAGGATATTGTTAATAGTGCACCAGGATTTAAAATCCACAGTGCTCTCACCACTCTGCTTAGATGGATTATATTCTGTTCCAGTTTTCTACTTCTACTAGATTTGAGGGCACAGTTATCCCAAAAGTAGCAGGATATAGTATGGTAATCAACCTTAATTTCTTATTAACTTAATCTGAAGCTCTGTATAACTATGACTGATCTTAATTGAATCTAGTTTGTTAGATTGCTGTTTGGTATCGACAGATTTTATTCAAAGGTGTTATGATTGATAGTATCAAGTCTGAGAGTACAGGCAACTGCACTGAAGATGACAAGATTCACTAGAATCTATGGTTTATTACCTGCCTTTGAAGTTTTATACTGTCTACAATGTTTTATTTTTACTAATATTGTTATCTACTGCTATATTCAATTATGCCTGGTATTATAGACAATTCTATTGAAGATAGCAAGAGACAATACAGTAACCATTGTAGATCACCTTGTACTGTGGTTTTATATGACTTTATGGTTTCATGTTTTTATAGGAATTTGTTTTGTTTTGTCTTGCTATGTTTTGTTTTTACCTCTAATACAGAAAGGATAGAAATACATGTAGAGACTCATGCATGCATAGCTGTTTACAGTCTCACTGTTTGACTATCTACTTTGTATGCTTTGATTTTGTAACTTGAACAAATATTTCTAAGAGGAAAATATGTAATTTATCATCTAGTGATTTCTTACTGTTTATCTTTTTTTAAAATTCTGTAATATTTCTACCCTTTTTGTGTTTTTTCTCTTTAAAGAAAAAAAAACCCCAGTAATCTAAGTGTTTGTATCAGTAAGCTAGAAAATGTATACCAAGTCAAACCCAAACAAAGGTGAATAGATAGAAAAGAGTAAATTGAAGAAAACTAAAATTAGACCAACCCATGGATACAGCCAAAAAATCATAAGTTAACTTTTAAAAAATAAATTAATAAAATTAATAAATAGTTGTGAAAGATGATTTCTCAAAATGACAAAACTTGAGAGATATCATTAGGAATATAAAGGGTACATCATTACAGATCCTATAAGCCACAAGAGAATAGTTTAAATAACTATGCCAATTCATTTAGATATTATGGGGAAAAAAAAACAGCAAATCAGACAAAGAGAAATAAAGTCTAAAGCATTCATGTCTGTGAAGAAATTGAATCTGTAATATACAACTCATACATGTATCTATATATCTTATACTCAATAAATATGTAAAATTTTTACATTTTATGCACCAGTTAAAAGTAAATTTAAATTAAAAAATAAAACTTTGTTACATTGAGAAAGTATGAGTTCAGGTGAGTTTACTGGTGGATTCTAATCATGTAAAATAAATGTGTTATCCAAATTTTTTTCAAAAAAGTAAAAGAAATACTCAGTTTCTAATTTAACATAATACAATAAAACACATGTTTGAAAGATAGTACTTCACTAAAAATTAAGAATTTCCCATAATTTAAATACACCCTCAGGAAACTGAAAAGGCAATTCACAAGACTAAGAGGAAGTATTTGCAATACTTACATGAAACCACACCTGTACACCCAGTATGAAGAATTCCCACACATCACTAAGAAAAAGACAGAAAACTTAATAAAAAGTAGTCAAATGACTTGAAGACTTTACAGAAAGTTTATCCAAATAGATAATAAGCATATGGAAAAATGATAAACATTTTTCTTATCAGTGAAATACAAAATTAAAATACAATAAAGCACCACCATAGCAGAATTCATAAACTAAAACAGAAAAATGCCAGTGCCAGTTTGGTAAGAGAATGAAGACATTGTGCCATATGATGATGGTAGGAGTTCAAAATTTTGGTCATTTTGAAAAACTGGTCAGATTTATTGAGGCTGACTCTAAGGCCAACCATCCTCCAGGTATCTACCCAAAGAAGATAGGTTATTATGTCCACCTAGACATGAATACGGGTGTTTATAATCTTGATATGGAAGCTAACCTAAAGTTTATCCACGATGGAGTTGGTAAACAAATTGTGATACATTTGACGATTGATAGATCACAGAAATAAAAGGCATGACACGTCGCCACGGATAGCAACGTGAATGGCTGTCACGAAAAGTTGTGCAAAAGACGTCACTCACAAAGAATGACTTATCCTTCATGTTGTATGACTGTCTGAATTGCAGCAAAGAAGCGAGAGTGTAGCTTCCGGAGTGGGTGTGAGAGTCAGGTTATGCGGAGACCGTTGTACTCTTCAGCATTCTGTATTTCTACGCGCATGGCGGATGCCCAATTATAAACATACATAAAAGATCACTGTGTATATGTAAGAACATATATTTATTTTCTCCCCAATTAAAAGATGAGGATTGTAACCTGGACCATTTTTGGAGATTGAAGTGGTAAAAAATGCTAACCAAACACTTTTGTTCCCTGTCGCCTCCATTTATATAGTGACTCCGGTATGGCTATTCCAATTTTAGTATTTGTTTCCCTCCATTAAGTGCTCCTGAAACTCAAGTGCTTTCCCAATTAAATGATATTTTTGGCCCTTCTTCTGTAGAGCACTTTCCAACTACAGATTCCTTGGGCCACAAAAGAAATCTACTGTGTTCTGCCCACTCGGTGTCTTCATCTCCTCCACTCTCAAGTTCTGAGCCAACTCACATCCTCCATCTGCTCCCCAGACTCAGGGAACATGTGGTTCAAAGTCTCAGCAGGATAACATAAAGGCAAGGATGGCACCCCTTGAGAGATATTCCGGCACTGTTGCTTTCTGGCTAGGATTTTGTGGGTCCATCTTCCAATCTCTTGGAAAGTTAGATTTCCCAGCTATAAAACAGCTTTCCATTTCACTGAGTTACTGCGAAGTATCACAACTTATACTCAGCAGAGTGCCTGACATATACTAAATACTCGGTAAGTTTTTCTTTTTTTTTTTTATTGGTACGGAGGATTGAACTCACAACCCCATGCTTGCAAAGCAGGCACTTATGCCACTGAGATAAATCCCCAGCCCTTGGGAAGTTTTAACTACGGCTAGCTACCTGAAGTTGTGTTGTGGACTTGATGTGCAAGGAATTAACAGTGGATCCAGGATTTACAGGTCAAGGAACTTTTATGCTGTGCTTAGAGATTCTCATGGGGCCCACATGACACAGACCGTGACCCTCTATATTAGAAAATAAGGCCACAAATATATCCTCCTCTCATAATGACTCGGATTTTCCAGATGGTATCTTGAACATGCTTCTCACCAAGGTCCTCTTGGTAATTCTGGTAATTTAGGTAATTTCTGTTGAAGTCATCTTTCTTAAACTGATCAAAAAAAAAAAAGCTATCAGGAAGACTATGTGGTTTGTTCATGAAAGGAAACATCCTGTCCCTTAGTTTTATATTACACTGTGTGACATGTATCCCTGAGCAGGACTGTGGCTTTGCACCATGCAAAGCATACTCACTGTTAGGCAAATGGCTGATTTCCTCATTTGTGAAAATGGAATACATGTTTCATAAGGTTCTAATGAGAAACACTGAACTGGTTAGGGCTCTCTAAAGGGACAAAATCAATCTCTCTCTCTCTGGAATTTAATAAGCAGCTTTGCCAGGATCACATGTGTTTGAGCCCACAATAGCTGTCTACACGCTGGAAAGTAGGGGAATCTAGTGGCTGCTCAGCTCCCAAACCAGGAAGCTGCCTGACAAGAGGGATCAAGGTTGCAGGGCCAGTACGAGACTGAGGCCCGGGAGCTCTTTGGAGAGCTATGAGTATCAGTCTGGATTATGAGGCTGGAGCTCGATGTCCACAGGTGATAGCAACAGCCAAAGACACACCAGATCAGGCAAAAAGAAGCTTCTGAAAGGTGCAAAGGTTTCTTTCCTTCTCCATTTATTCCACAGGCCCAAATCAGGCTAGGTCCTCTCTTCTCAGTTTGCTGACCCACATGCCAATTGTCTTTGGAAACACCCCTAAGATACACCCAGAGGTGTGCTTTACTGATCTCCTGGGGACTTTTAATCCAGTCAGGATGATGGAGCATGATGACAGTGGCAATGCCTCACACACATGAAGGCCTCATTAAATCTATCCTCATCACTGTTGTTAGTGTTATATCACATCTCATAGCAGAAACATCTGACCTTACAGTTCCTCCACTCTGTGCCCTGAGAGCCTCAGCCCTCAAGATTGTGTCATCAGGCTCCCCTGTCCTTTTGAATCCTAGTGGAGTTTGGCACTGGGAGGTAGCAGCTGAAGAGGGGGAAGAATAGCAATCGGGGGATTTCTCTCTGGTCCTGCACCTAGGTGTAGGGAGTTGCTCCTTCCTTTGGTCCAGGCTATGCATGGTACTAACCTCTTCCATGACTCTGGCTTTTGCAGAAATACTATGTCTTCTCTTTTCCCCTTCCACAGAGTGGAGGCAATGTTTTCCCACCTGTGTTTGGAGATCCTCATCACTTGTTAATTTCTTTAACCCTGCCCCTGTTGCTAAGAATAACTTCTTAAGTCCATTCTCCTTAGTTAAATCCTTCAGAATGGAAGTGACTTCTTACTGAGATTTTTTATGAAAATAGAGTTAAAAAAATAAAAGCTAATCTGGTATCTTCACTGCACCCTCCAGATTCAGCCATGAATACGTGAAAAATGGATGACAATTAATTTCAAACTTCATAATATATTAAACTATCATTCCTTCTGTCTTCTCTGACCTAGTTTATGTGTGCAAATAGTTCTTTCAGGAGGGCTCTCCTTGGTCCATGGGTATTTCTCACTGGGATCCTTGGACAGTTGATGCATAGACTGGAAAGCCACAAATCCAGAGCTCTGTGTAAACCAGAGGGGAGGGGAAGGGAATGTGTGTTTTGGATGGACTAATTAGAAAGAAGACAACTTTTCCAGGTGGATCAATCAGTAAAGGCACAGATTCTGTGCTGTCCAACTGGGAAAAAGCACTGTCTCTGGAAGACCAATTAGAAAAAGGCAGCACCTGTGGAGAGCCAGTTATAAAAAAGATGCCCTTCCTTGTGTAAGCTGATAGACTCTGGCAGGACACTGGTTTGGCTTCATTTTTATCCTAAGAGATACTAGGTAAGCTGCTGCTTTTGAGGTTTCAGCATTCAGGAGTTAAATGGCAATATTTTGGAGCAAATAGTGGAGGAGATAAAATGGAAATATTATTGGTGGATTTGCAAAATTCATTTTTTCTCCCCAATTCTTCATATTTGGTTCTTGTTGCTGCTAATAGTCATACTGTAATTTGGTAAAGATGGTATAAGTTTTATTAGAGAAGTATGTTAAGTAACTCTAATACTGTTCTATGTGACTCGGCAAGGGGCACTGTGACTTCCAACTCCCCCTCCTTGCAAAGGCTTGAAAACCTTACTTTAAAATACTACTTTATTGGGCTAACATCAGACTCATTTCACTAATGGAGCTTTAAATAGATCATGCAAAAACATAATCATACCTGTAGAAATCACTACTTTAAGAGACAAATTAAAACCAAAAATGTGTTCACATCTGTCAAAGTTTGAGGAATTAATAGTGATTACAAGAAAATGATGTAAAGATTAAAATGTGACTTTTTGTGTATATTTTATTCCCATTTTATGCAAGTTATACTTTCATTAAATATAGCCTAAAATATTAGTTTGGATAGGTTTAATTTTTGATTTAATTTACTTAAAAATAAAATGCTTACTTGCACTTATTTAAAATACATTTATCTTAAAAATTAAAACTAAGTTACTGCTAAGTAGTGGCTATGCTGAACAATTTACATATGTGTGCATTCTATTATTTGTCTTATTCAAGAAAAGTAATAAAGCAAAAGTACAATATTGTCCAGATGCCAATAATGCATTAAACCAAATCAATATTTAACCACAACATTTTAAAACACTTTCACACCTTCATGGACAGCAATTCAATTATGTGCATTTAAATCTAAAATACTGTATATGTTTATGAGGATGTCTGTTGACACAAAGCAGGATTTATTTTTCATAATGTAATCTTCTGAGTTTAAATTTAAATGGAAATTAAATATTCAGGCTATGAATATATATATATATATATATATACATCTGAGATTGTTAGGATATTGTACTGAGCAAGGTAAATAACTTTAATTTTTTGACCTTTCAAGCTTATGGCTGAACAGATTTATGCTATTTATGTTTCAAAAAATAAATTTAAGTTGGCATTTTTTTCATTCTTTTTTAACCTAAATGTTTTACTATATGACACATTTCTGGACTGAAATTTTTATAGCAATTTTAATCAATGGCTTTATAAATGACACATTTTAACTTTATAGCAGAAAATTTCAGTTTACAAGGCAAGTATTGCTGTGAGAGTTGAATTAGACTTTTAGAGACTTTGAGGAACTCTAAGAAATAAGTCCAATTAAGTCATTTCACTCGATTCCAGGTGAAATGTGCTATAGATTCAACTTACTTCCATCCAAAAAGTGGCCTGTGAGAAAAAAAAAGTCTCCAGCTAGGGTCCCAGTAAGCACTTATAGCATGGACTAATCTTTGTTTACGTGTTTATGCATGGGATGGAATGTGGAGATTGGGTTGAAGGCCCCATTGTCAGGTCAGAGGTCGAGGTCCTGAAGTAAACACAAATTCAAAGCAACTTCTTTGTGAGATGCTAGGTGCCTCTGAAAGCTTAGAGCCTCATCACAGAACATGTGGTGGAGCTACCTGGCAATCGGTCAGGGAAACTGGAACCATCTGATGTTTTCTGGTTTCCTGTGATTTAATACTGGGGTGAAGGAGTTAGAAAGGTTGGAGAAGTGAAAGTCAGGGAAAGTGAGGGATCTTAAAGATGTGCAGCAATCTAACGTGAATCTTCCATCTGTTAGCTGCACCTAGACTCCAAGGGCCTCTTCTCTGCTGCCAGCCACAGCTTATTTGAGGGCTTCTGGCTGTAGCAAGCTTACTGTGACTAGGCAAGTAAGGTATTCTGGGAAATCCATTCATCGCTACTTCCCGGGAGTTTGGTGTCAGGTGTTGGTGATACTGAGCTGACCACAGAAAGTTCATCACACAGAGGAATATGCTCTTTTAACTGAGCACACAGTCAATAATGTTATTCTTATTCCGTGGTTGTAGAAATTTTACAAACTAGTATCAAGGATAAATAACACCCTGACTTTTGGAGTCTTTCTTTTTTTTTTTTTTTTTATCTTTTTGAGACAGAGTCTCACCATGTAGTGGGCTTGAGTTCAATTTGTAGCCCAGGCTGGTCTCGAGTTTGCAACAATCTTTCTGCCTGAGTCTCTTGAGTGCTGGGATTACAGGTGTGCACCACCACACCCAGCATAAATCTCTTCTTAATTAAAAATTTCAGTGGACAACTTTCCCCAAGAAATGTAAAAGAACAGATCGAAAACTGTCACATTCAGTAGCTATAGAAATTAAAGAACTGAAATTTGTATACAGAACATTTAGTCTCCCCTTTGAATACTTCAAATCACAGACAAGAATGATTTTCAACTGGGGGCTTATTTCTCTCGAGTAAGATAAACTACCATTTAGTTTAGTGAAAAAAGAGGAAGAGTACTCTGAAGTAACTGGCAAAAAGTTACCATTGCTTTGCTGTATTTTTAGTCAAGATATTTATTTCATTTAGAAATTCAAACAACATCAAAGGCTGACTGCTTTTAATAATAGGCATGGATTTAAAGGTCTGGGGGCTTTGCTATGGAGGGCTGCATGGCCTAGTCTCCATGTTGCTTATGACCCGTCATACTGGTAAAAGGTTAACTCGCTTCTGCCTCAGAAGACCAAGCGGCTCCTATGAATTCTTGTTGGCCATGCAGGAAATTGGGACTTGGTTGTCAGCCATAGTGATACAGACTAAGGTAACATTCATTTCAGTGAGAAATGAAGCCTTGTAGTATGGCGCCTAGGGAAACTCATATTTCTGAGGACTCGAGAGAATTCACCTGCTCTGGTCTGTATCACATGGCAAGTTCTTCACTGTTATATCATCATTCTCTGCACACAAAGGAAAAAAGGGGATTTTTTTAAACCTTATATCATGTTTTACTCATGGGGTCAAAAAGAGGTGGTAGTTCTGCTGCTTCCTTTTCACTTCTGAGTTCAGATTCAATTAAGAAAAATAGCTGCATGGTTGAGAAAGATGGAAGGAAGGCTCTTGGTTGTATCCCTGATGTTACTGTTTTGGGGAAGGAATTTGACCTGCAGAAAATGCTTCATTTCCCTAAATAATTGCTCCACATCTGGAAATTGCTGGACCATCCAAGAAACAGTTCAGATCTAGAGAGGAGAGAAGTGGCCAACACTTCTGTTTTCCTTACTCATCCTGTATAGATCTGATTTTCACCAAAAAATAAAGATTCTAGTGCAAGTTGTTTGAGAGGGAAGACAGGAAAGAGAAGATAAACCAACCACCCGAAGGGAGATTGTGTCTAAATCCCACAGGGAAAATCTAGAAAGGGATGAAACACACACGCTCCATTATTATCCCTCCCAAGAGGCAGGGGAGCTGGAGTATTTAGTGGTGGGGAATTCACCTCGGGAACATTAACTCCTAGGCTTCTGTGTGAGTACACAAAACACAGGAGACTTCTGTGGTTTGGACAAAAATCCCTCAGACTCAGAGATGGAGATACTGGCAGCTGGAGCTTAACTGGAAGACACAGATATGAAGCGTGAAAGGGCAGTGTTGGGGACATGGGTGCTGTCTGCTCTAAGCCTTGAGACATGTTCAGAAAGAGACTGGTCTCCAGATTTGCTTCTAGGATAAAGGCCATGGGCTGTGACCTTACCTGCTGCGTCTGCATGGAGGAGAGGGAGCAGAGGAACAGGCAGCTCACAAAGATAGGGGTGAAGAAAGGGCTAGGCCATGGGGTCCCTGAGTCATTTCTCCTTCCTTCAGAAGTTGGGAGGGACAGAGAGAAGGACTGAGGTACCTTTCCAGAATGTTCCCTCCAGAACAGAGGATCTGAAGTTTTCTACGCCATGTGTCAGTGTAGGAGCAGGAGGGAAGAAGAATGAGATACTGAGGAGTAGGACAAGGATGTGAAATTTAGAAATATCTGTTCCTTAATTTGACTAAGAGAAGGGATAAGTCTGAAAGCAACAAAAGACCCTATCTTGTTGAAAGAGGTTTGCAAGGAAGCCATGGAAGTCCTTATATATACACTGGTCTTCTTCATCCATGTGTTACCCCTTTATGATCAACTCTTTAGACCACTTTCCTCTCTGCTCTTCTGGGCCTCCCAACACTCAGAGTTCAGCGTCGTGGAACTGAGTTCTAAACTGCCCTGTTATATGTAAAGACCAATGAACTCATACAAAATCACAGTGACTTTGCTATGATCTGAATGCTTGTGCCCCACCAAATCCTCTTGTTGAAATAGAACACCCTGTGTGATAGCAGAGAGTGGCGGGCCCTTTAGAAATGATTATATCAGGAGGTTGTAGCTCCCATGGGTGGAATTAGTACTCAGATAAAAGAGTCCCAGCAGAGCTCATTTTCCCTTTGTCTATGTGAGGACACAGCTAGGTGGCACTGTCCATGAGAAAACAAGGCCTTATCAGACACCGAATCATCTGGAACCTTGATCCTGGATTTTCCAGCCTCCAGAACTGAGACAAATAAATTTCTGTTGTTTATAAGTTTCCCAGTGTATGGTGTTTTGTTATAGTAGTGCAGAGAGACCAAGACAGAAAAGATTCTCTGAACTCTAACAATGCAGAGAGAGGCAAGGCGGCCCCAGATAGGTGGGTGCCTCTGTCCAAGGTCCTAGGTTTCTTGTCTCTTGCAGGATTCTGTCCTTGTGGCCATAGCAGCTCAGGGGATAACTTTGCAGCTCCCAGAAAGGATAGAAGAGAGAAATGGAAGCCAAGCTACTTCTTTTGACGAGGAAACAGCTTGTCATGTCTGCTCACATCTTATTGGTTAGAATGCGGTCCTATGACCATATTCAACTGTACTGGGGGCTGGGAATTAGGTTCTCTCTCTGTGCCTTTCCAAAGCTGGGATGGGAATATGATTTTACTACTAAAAAGAAGAATGAAATAGGAGAGCAACAATTGGGAACAAAGAAAAAATTCTAAGATAGTTTCACAGCTTGTTGTTGACCAATTTCATAAAAGTTCACATCCTCTATATTAAAATATGATGTGTATTTTATTGCATCATGAAATTCTGTTTCTTATAATTTTTACCTTGTTTACTGGGATATGCAGGAGATAAGTTTAATTTTTAAATTAATTTGATTATGAATGTTGGGTTTATTTTAGCTATATGAAAGCATACTCTTATAGATACTGTTAACCAATGTGCCAAAGCAGATTTTACTTCCAATTCTTTTTTTTTTTCTGAATGATACTGAGGACTGAACCCATGGAATTGTACATTTAAGACAAATGCTCTGTCACTGAGCTACCTCCTTCCCATTTCTTACTTTGGATGATGTTTTGCTTATCTTAATTTTATTTACATGCATTTTAAAACTTCTATTTCTTCTATACTAGTGTTCACTTTTGTCATGTAATATTGATTTGAATGTAGTGTGACTAAGGGTAAGTAAACACTTTGATATCTTCTAAAAATAAATAATGGTTTGGAACTCAACTTGACAGGAGAAATATCTCTGCGTTATCCCTGATCTGAGATGGAGTCCACCCCACCAAACCTGTTCTAACTCTGGGACCATCTTGGTTTTTACTGTATCGTTGGAAACCTAGTTCAGTCTCATGGCTTGGCACCCAACATGGAGTCTTGTACAGTTACCGCTGGAATAGATGCTTGATAGATTTTTGACTGAATGAAATAGGCCACTCAGAGCCCACCAGAACTTATAGGTCCTTTGGCTCGAAAATAACCTAAGCTGGTTTTAGTCTTCTTTTCCAGGAAAAAACAATTTTTTGTTGTTTATTTATGAATAATGGACTATATAATATAAGTAAATAAAGTGCCAAGATAATGCAAAAGAAATGTAGAAAAATCAAAATTTTATATATTGTAAATAAAGATTTTTTTAAAAAACAGTATAAAATATAGTAACTAAATAGTGCCTAGCATTATAAACTATCAAAAGTGATAGTCACTTTAATTAGCTTTTGTCTTGTTCCTTTAGTCACAGGACAAAGAAGTAACAATTTCCGAATGACAGGGAACAAAATAAACTACAGCTTTTGGGCAGTCATTACTTTAATAGGGTACAAATTCACTTCCACACAGTGCAGAGAGTGGAAATTCAAAAACACCTAGCTTGAGAAATATTCTTTATACAGATTTTTCATATAAATGATTCAATAATTACAGTGCATCTCCTCACAGTTCACTGTACTTGTGATATACCCCAGGGAACTTAGCAAGTGGTTTACAGCATAGAGCCTCCTGAATTCAGAGGACCTTGGGGGAGAATATTTTTTTATTCAACTATTTCTCTATTGCTTAGTGGTAATATGTTGGGATATTATGGAACTTCTCAGCAGACAGCAGAATGTCATAGAAGCAACATATGCTGTCTGTCCCTGGTTGATATCAAAATTTATTTTCTAATTTTTTGGCAATGCGGTTCCACCTTTCTTTTCTTTTTTTTAAAAAAATTCTATTTTTCATTTTTCAGTCTACTTCTTTATGGTAGGTCACCTGGCATTAGTTTCTCATATTCCCTTTCTCTTTACTTTCCAAACATTTTGAGATTGCAGTTAATCTTAGTAATTTCTTTAAGCCATATGACATGATGCTTTTGACACGTAGAATCCAGCACTATTTAGCTTTCCAATTTTTTAACAGTCATGGAATTTGTCTTAAGTTCTTTTTTGTATCTTAACCTAAAATTGAATGTTTCCCAAAAGGTTCGTAAACTTGATGGAAATTATAGCTTAGTTGATGGAAATCCCTCTTAGGTATGAAAACACTTGGGTAGAGGCAATGATTTTATTACATTTTTGTAACTAATAATCAAGAAATTAGTTTTTTTTAAAAGAAAATCAGTCTCTTCAATTAATCCTCAACTACATAAATCCACATCCCCATCTATTATTTATTTAGGTAGTAGTTTTAATTTTAAAATATTAACCTGGAGTTTCTGAATGCATATTGTGAAAAGTGTTCATATCCATGTTCCTATTAAAATGGAAACTGGCACAAGCTTAATTCATTTACCTAAAGAGAGAATGATCAATTTTATTCTCTGATAGCAGCTCACAAATATAACAAGATGCTAAATTCATTAATTTCGAGTAGTAGGAACACTGGAGTTTGTTATATTATTCTTTGTAATAGTTTGTAGTACTTCACACATTGTAATTTTTCCTAAATAAAATAGATAGTTCTGCCCCAAATTCTTTGACTTTTTAGCTGAGTAGAGAGCAGCGCTCAATCTTGAGGCCAAGAAGGAAAAGTGCCTATTTTGGGGAGACAGCAGGTAGTGTGGGTGATATGAGAATTACGTGAGGGTGAGTTCACATTAATGGAGGCACAAACAAACAATGTGTCAGGGTACAATTTAATCAGGGTGCTTTCTCTAGAAACCGACTTTCAAGACAGTGGGTCACCTGTCCAAGAAAGGTGTCCCTGAGGTCCTGTGCCCGTGACCCTCCCTACAAAAACAGTCTGCCACCTAGATTGCGATGTTGTTCTTTCCACAAGCTGTGTCTAAAAGCACATACTTGTCATCTGCCTAGTTCACAGTTTTCAAAGAGCCTTTAGTAAGATTCAGACAAGAAGGGGGAAAAAGCCCTGAGTTTCCCTTCCTGTCAGAGTTACTCTGCTGCTTTGAAAATGGGGTGATGGCACTCAGCCTGGCCCAGTGGAGCGGCACCAAACTCTGGGTTCTCGTCTTCCTCCCCCCACCCCACCCCTTGTATTTTCCAAGGTTCGCTCATTGTCATTGCTAATTTTCCACCCGGCAGGCTGTGGGATCGGCAAGCAGCAGGCCGCCGGAGCAGGCGGCGAGCAGGGGGAGAGGGTCGCGCCCGGCCGGGGCGCCGCCGCCGGGCGGGCGCAGAGGGAGCCGCCGGCAGACCGCAGTGCGCGGCCCTCCCCGGGCTGGCTGGAGCCTCGCTGGTGACGAGTGTGAGAGCACGTGGCTACGTCATGGAAAGCCAGTCTTTTCAATGCAAACTTCAACTCCTCCTCCTCCTCCCTCTAATGCCTGTAACTCACATCCGAGGCTGGGCGAGGAACCCGGAGCGGAGATTTTCCCCATGCTCACGGTGGTTGGCAACTGGAAGAGGGAGAGGCCGGAGGAAGGGGATTCGTGGCGCTGTCCGCCTCCTAGGAGACTGACCTGGGGCGGGGGCAACTAGATTCGCACCTTTTCTTCTTCGTGGGGATTCAGAACTGCAGGTTTCACCCGATCCCACTGAGCCCTGGAGATTGATTATAAAAAATAATTATCGACACTGGAGAAGGGAAGCTGTGTCCTCGGCTGTCTCTCCCGGAGGTGGTATTGGTGTGTGAGTGTGTGTGGTGGTTTTTTTTTTTCCTTTTCCTTTCTTTTCTTTTCTTTCTTTTTACTCTTTTCTTTTTTTCTTTTTTTTCCTCTTTTTTTCCCTCCTTCTCTCCTAGGGGCTCCACAATGGCAGTCTTCTCTCAGTAAGATGAATCCTGCTTCGCTTCTGCCGCTGACCCACCCGTCCTCATAGCGATCGAGGGAAGGCTATGGTTTTCTCCCTGATTAGTTTTGATCTCAGTTGGGATTTCTTTGCTTTTTTATTTGGCTTCATGCTGAAAAAGGATTTTTTCCCCAACCCGTTGGTAATAATCCAGTGGTGAGCAAAGGGGGGATAAATCATTCACCCTGGCCGAGAAAAAACAATCGCTGAGAAGTCTCAAAGAAATATACCACGTGAGGGGAAAAAACTGGGAGAAGATCTGGAATATTATCGTTTTTCCTATGGTAAAACCGGTGCCCCTCTTCAGGAGAACTGATTTCAAATTATTATTATGCAACCACAAGGATCTCTTCTTTCTCAGGCTGTCTAAGCTGCTGGATTGCTTTTCGCCCAAATCAATGTGGTTTCTTTGGAACATTTTCAGCAAAGGAACGCATATGCTGCAGTGTCTTTGTGGCAAGAGTCTTAAGAAAAACAAGAACCCAACTGGTAAGCGAACATGCATCGTGTTATGTTTTTCCTCCTAATAACCTGTCTGTTGCTCACCGAGCTAGCTCTGCAGTTCTGCTATGCAGGAAGGCAGGGGAAACATACAAGGAGCCGGGACAGTGTTGCCCATAGAGGTGTTGCATGAATAAACAAGTAGCCGCTGCTGCTGGATCCGTGTCTGCGAACCCGAAAACCCATGATCGGCGGCATCTCTGGGTTGTGACCCAATCCATCGCTAGGAGGGAGGAGGAAACTTCTCTCTCTTCTTCTTCTCTCCCTTCCCCCTAAATGCATTCGGGTGCTGAGGTCTGGTGGACTAGCTCAGGGCTATGGCTGAGGCTGGTGCCCCAGGCGGCTGGAGCTCTGGCTAGTTTGGGGAGAAGCGACCCCGAGCTCTCCTTACTTTGTGCTGCCGGTTTGGGGACGGCGCTGTAGACTTTGTGATGAGCTTGCACTATGTCCGCCACCCCATCACCTTTAGCAAAGTAAGCCAGGCCCCCTCCCCGCTCAACTCTTTCCCCGCCTGCCTCCGACGCCCCCAGCCCTGGGAATCCTTGAGGCTAGGACTATTTCTGCCCAGAGAGCAGCCCAGCACCCCTAGGCTGTGTCATTTAATCCCCCCAACCCCCATCCTGGTCTTTAAAAAGCAGGGTCAGCTCCCAGCGTCGGGTCCCCCAGGGCACGCGTCGAGCCGTGGGTCCCCGCTTTCTGCTCGCTTGGTGATCCTGCGCCCCGATTCCAAAGGGCTCCAACTGGGAAACTTGCAGGGCATTACATAAGAAATGCAAATGCAGGTGATCCGGGGAGCCGGGTCCCCGGGGCTTGCTTCCCCGCGCGTCTCTGTGGTCCGAGGCTTTTGAGGGCGTCGGTGGAGCAGTGGGCGACCGCCCGGGGGCGAACGGGCAGGAGGACTGCGCGGTGGCGGCGTCCGCGTCCCCGTCCGTCCCCGCCGGCGAGGAGGAGGAGGAGGCGGAGGCGGAGGCGGCGGCGGAGGAGGAGGCCGGGCGCAGCCTGGCCCGGGACCCCGCGCGTCTCGGCAGCCGGGGCGGGCGGGGCGCCTGGAGCCGGCTCGGGGGTGGGGTGGGGGAGGGGCAACTTGGGGTGGGGGTGAGGAAGCGCGGGGCCGGATCGGGCTGGGCCGTGTCGGGGCTGGGGGCCGGGACCCGCGGTCCTGCCGGGCCCGCCGGGCGCGGGAGGCTCGAAGCCGGCACTGCGGTGCAGTAGATCACGGCTCCGCCGCCGCCGCCCTGACACCCGGAAAGCGGCTCGGCCCGGGGCGCTCGGAACCCCGGCGGCCGGGCAGCAAGTGGCTGCTCGCAGCCTCTGAACTTCACACGGCAGCGTCGCGGGCCGGGCCGGGCCGGGAGCTGGGGTGGGCGGGGAGGCTGAGCGCCTGCGGCCGCCGCTGCAGCAGGGGGGGCTGCGCGCCGGAAGGGCAGAGGCTGGCGAGCGGCGCGGGAGGTCGCCCCCAGCTGGGACCCCGGGAGGTGCCTCCAGCTGAGACCCCGGGAGGTGCCCCCAGCTGAGACCCGGGGGTGGCGGCTGAGGTGCGGGGAGTGGCTTTCGGCTGCCGGGCGCGCTGGGTGCTGCAGTGGACGTGGCTCGGTCCTGGAGCCCTCGTCCCTGGGTTTAACTCTAGTCTGCTCACCAGCCCTCTCCGGCACCGTCCTTTTACCCTTCCCTCGCTTAACTCCTCCGCCTGTAGCGACTCTGAGCCGGCACCCACCGCCATCCCCAGAGCTGCTCAGGGAAGAACAGCGTGGTTCCCTCCTCTTGTGCCTTTCCCCGCGCAGCTAGGAGCTGTCCCCCAACCCTTGGCATCCAGCCTGGCACTTCCTGATGCCTGGTCCCTAACTGTGCCTGCCTCACAGTTCCACGGGACTTCCCAAAGTGGGACAGGCCCAGGGCTGCAGATGGGTGCCCAGGGGTTACCACTTCACGCATTGAAACGGGATTCCGAAGCCTTTTGGGTCCTGCTGGGGAAAGATCCAGCTCCTTTCTGAGAGAGGACACTGGTCTAGCTAGGGACCTTACAATCAGTGCTTGCACAGTACTGGGGAGTGGGAACGAATTCAAGCAGGAACACGAAGTTTCTTTACAGGCCTTTACATTTTTTTTTTTGTAAACAGTTTTATTGGATACACTAATTTCTTGCTATGCACAATTCAACTTCTTTTTATTACACTTCCCTCATCCCACCCACTTTCAGCTCTCTGGAATAAAGTAGTTTTATTTATTTATTTCCTTCCAAGGCGTTTTGGAAGGTGTGAAACAAATGACAGTTTATTTTTGTAACCATTGAGTTTGCAACTTATGAATGCTGAGGTACTTGAGTGTGAAGTGATGGGTTAAATCAAAGTGTGTCTAAAAGCATCACCAAATATTTTAATAGGATAGTTTAGTCTTAGATTGGCAGGGATTCAAGTACCCACCTGGGAGTTGTGGCATTTAGTAGATTTTTTAAAAATGGGGCGTTAATGGGTCACAGGATTTATCTCACCTTCTAAAAGTTTAGGCCTTTTAAACTTGAATCAAACTCATGCCTAGCTGTTCTCTTTCAGTATCATAGCTCCCTTCTCTGCTATTGACACAATCCTCAAACTTTTGCAAATTTTTTATTCCAAGGTAGCAGTACTACTAAGAACTTAATTGGGTAATTAAAATAACACAAATACTAAAATCCTCTTAACTGTTCAAACTAAAAGGAACAGATTGACTATTACCTATTATGTTACCTTAAATCTAAAAAGAAGAATCAACTGGCTGCGAACTGTGGCAGAATACTGCAAAATGCCAATGAGAATTTGGGGTAAACATCTTGAATTATCTCAAGGATAAATAGTAGGTTAACTTTTCTTCCCTATCTCTGGAAGTTATGAAATAATTTACTCTTTATTCCCAGCTCTTTAAGTTGTCAACAAGTGTGGGTAGTTTAGTCAAAAGTTTCTGGGAGGAATTTAAAGCACTGCTATAAAATCAGGCTCCTGTGAAAATAAGCAGATAACAGAGGCATGCATACAAGCGTGAAATTATTAATCTACCCAAAAGTTATTATTTAGCATGTTTTATAGTTATTTTATATAAAATATAATTGGGAAAGAGCATGCAAAATGTATTTGTGCTATTATACATTTAAATAATGAGCTGCAGTAGCTTGAAAATCCTGCCTATAAATTTACCATCTTTATAAAAACACCTAATAGCTCACAGTACAATTATCAGGGAACACACACACACACACACACACACACACTTAAATGTCCTACTTTCTCCTTTCCTAGCAGAGCAATAGCTTTGCATTTAGAATAAATGTTACCTGCTAAAACTTTCACTGTATGAGTCATGCAAGGTGACAGTATTTTAGGCAAGTCATTAAAAAGGGAATACTAAGTCCAAGGCACTTATTTTGCCTGGAGAGGGTTTGATACATTTCTTTGAACCAGTGTGATAGTTTGAACTGACCAGTGTATACAACAGGCTGGTTTGCAGAATAATCTAGGTCGCAGATCTCACAGCAAAGGTTGATAAGGGAAAAGTATGGTGGAAAGAAGAAAGTTTACAATAAAGATAAATACTCAGGTCATGTCATTGTTATTTCTTTGAGCACACAGTATAAGATAAGTAAAAGAAGCCATAGACTTTCAGATGCCTATACCTCCTAATTTACATGCTAGCCCCAAATCTTCATAGCTTGCTAGGACATTGGCAAATGGGGACTTTTAAGGTAGATCCCAATCTAGGAGAGTGTCTAGGGCAAGGAGGATACCAGGAAGTACATGGCCCAAATCCAGTTCTACAAATCACTTTGAGACCATCCCACAGACTGGATGCTCTGAGTGACTTTTTCAGTCTCCCTCTCTGCCATGCAATTGCCATGGAACAAGTTGGGGCTGGTGGAATCTATTAGCACTTCTTCCCACTTGTCTGAGTGCCTTTCCACTGTTTGACTGAGCTGCTTTAGGTGTAAGAAACACCTGGTAAGGCACTGATACCATGTAAATGTCCTTTTTTTTTTTTTTTGTGAAAGCTGCTTGCTTGACTTATAGTGCTGCCATAGTGTTTGGAACTGAGAAAATAGGGAGAGAGGGAATTAAGAAGAGTGAGCACTTTTTACTCCTCATTTTCAGCCTGCTGAGTCCTCCTGGCTTTGGAAGAGCTGGATAAGCCACTAATGTGCCACAGCATCTCCATTTCTAAACACAGAGTATATAGCAAATGAATGCATCAAATTCAGATTCACCAGACAGGTGTAAAGTTCTGCAAATATGCTGCTTGGTGCTGGAGTGGGATCCCATGTAACATGAGTTGGTCTTGGACTCTATCCAGGAAGCTTGAGTTACTGAGATAGCAAAAATGAGTTTGGTGCTAAACAGTGTTTACTCCATGAACCAAAGTATGACAGTTTAGACAGGCTTCCAAGTGCCAAGTTGTTGGAAGAGTGGATTTTTCCTTTTTGAAATTTATATACATATTAACAAGTATGAAACTCAGGGCATAATAATGTAAACTTAGTTTTAACAGTGAAGGTGACTTTGGCTCTACCCATATATAGCCAGTTCTCATCTCACACCGCATCCTTCACTGAGAAAATTTGCTCAAATAATGCACTGCTTTCAGAAGGTGCCAAAGCTAATTCTATGCTGTATGCTTCACATTTCCCACAGCTAACCATCCCTTTACAGCGTTTGAACCCAGTCTTCCATGATTCAGCAACACAAACACTGGAGACATTTTTATATTATGGTAACGAGGACAACAACCAATGTTTTCACTCCTTTGCACATTTTGGCATCAAACCTCACTCAAGTTGACTCGTAAGTTTTCTATAAATACCATGTCGAGGTCTCAAAATGGAAGCATTTATTCAAAATAGTTTCTGTGCTTCAGGGGAAACAGTTGGGATGTTTGAACAGTACAGCAGGAACTCCTCTATTAAGTTTAAACTACTTACTGTCTCATGCCTACATTTTCAGTAAAACCTTTCAGCCCACCTTGGTCCCACCTTTACAAGACTATGGGTCAGGGATATACCTACTTACGCATTAATAGTCAGTGCTGGAGTCTGCATGGATTTCCATAGGCTTTAAGTTTGTGGACTGTGTAGCATATACAGTTATGAGTTTAACCTGTACAGTGAAGGGCATGAGATTTTTCTGAAGGCTGTCTCGCAGTTTGTTAGTGTATTTTTTGAGATGTGGCAGCATTTTTGCTAGTGTGCTGTTGAAGGACCATCACTGTCCTGTTACATTTTTTTCTATCTATCTAGTTGTTATAGTCTAATTTCTTTACTCCAGTTAGAATGTAAAAGGAAGATGAAGGGAAGGGAAGTCAAAAGGAAGAATTCGTCAGCCTTCTTCCTAAACATGGAAACAAAAAGGAGGAAAAGCAAACAAATGTTCTATGGAGAACATCAAAGTTTTTGTTTAATCAATTCATACCCTTAAAGAAAGTCACCCAGCTGTTGGGCAGTACTGCCTCTTTCTCATTGTCTCTTGACTAAACCTCTGCTTATGCACTCAATACATTTTAGTAAAATGAACAATAGAAAAAGATGAAATGTGGGTCTATAATAGTATCATGTATTTTACTTGGGTAAGTGCTCTTAATGTTTACTCTTTTCTAATAGGACCAACCAAGACATTAGCTGGTGCTTTTTTAAAAAAATTAAATTGTGGTGGTTCTGGGGCTGAACCAGGGCTTTCTCACTAGTATATATGCCTACCTCTTTATTTTTCACTTTGAAACAGGGTCTCTCTAAGTCATTAAGTTGCATGGGCCAGGCTTGAACTTGTGATCCTCCTACCTCAACCTCCCAGAGTGAAGGGATTGCAGGCTTACACCAAGCCCAGCTGAATCTGGTTTCTAAATAATAAAAATGGTAGAAAGGAAAAAGGTGTTAGCTGCCTTTACTTCCTTTCTGATAAGCAACCCAAACATGGTGTGTGGTCCACATTTTCAGTCCTCCCCTTTCTAAATCTCAAAACTTGAGGCCTGCAGTCTGTTCCTCACCCTTGAGCCTTCCTGGAAAGTACAAGCTGGAGAGCTCCTCAGCTCTCCTTCTGCCTCTGCCTTCACACAGCAAATGTTAGGGCACCGTCTAGCAGAGCCTGCTTCATTTTCTTTTCCAGTCTTTCATTTCCATCTCCTTTTCTGCCTAAGTTGAATGACTTGTTCATTTCTCTTTTCAACTCCTTTCTCTGGAGACGGCCACCTGGACTTTGCTTGCAGCTGCCTCGTTCGCAGGCTGGCTTCCTGCACTTGTGTCACTCTCTGCTCTGAAAGGTGGATGGGGCTAGGTTAGGCCTCAGTGTTCTGGGGCTGAGAGACGCGGAGTTTGTACCAGGGACCAGAAAGTTGGGCAGGAGCCTCGGTTTTTCCGAGACCTGTGTCATTATTTGTTTTCTGCAAAGCTGTGCGCCAGCCAACGCTGCGGCTCTGAGCTCTTTCCAGACGCGAAGCCCCTTGGCGATGTGGCTGGAGCGGGCTTCCGCGTCTCATGGATTCAGCACCAAAGGGGCGGGTTTGTTCACGGAGCGGCCCGGAGGCCAGAGACCCCTGTGACCGGGTCCAAAGCCAGCACAGGGGGCTTCGCTACGCAATGCGGCGGAAAAGGCCCGTCGGAGATGCCGTAGCGCGGGAAGTTTCCGTTGCCACGGAGATGACCTCTGACCCCAGGAGCGTCTCCGGCGGCTCGGCCGCAGCGCAGGCGTTCCTATGGAAACCACGGGGGCCGGAAGCCGCGGCGCGGGAGCCGGGAGGCGCCTTGGCGGGGGTTGTGACTGCCTAGGTTGTGGGCCTCCGGGCCTGACTCCTGCCCAGGGCGTCCCCTGTGTCCCAGGGCGTCCCCTGTGTGTCCGCGGGCCCCAGGGCTCGGGAGGAAGTTATGCCCGGACCACAGGTGGCTCCTCTGTCCGCCCGGTTCCTGGATGCGGCTCCCCAAGGGTTCGCTGTGCCCTGAAGGGGACGGAAAGGAAGGGGCTGGGCGGGAGCCCGCGGCCGCGGTGTCTGGGCTTTGTTCTCGCTCCGCTCCCGCGCTGGGAGGACACGGCGAAGTCCTGCCCTCAACTCCCTCACCGGCTGCTGGGAGATCCAGCGCAGGTTCTGGAAGTTTTCTGGGCCCCAGCCTCCGCCAGTAGTAGGAATGATAGTGATTTGAGTAATCTCAGGTCCGCGCCAGCTCTCATCATGGAGGTTTCTGTCGCACCCCTGCGCAGTGTCCTACCCTGAACGATGTATCATTATATCTATATATTAAATATTTAAATTGCATTCTAAAGTCAAGGCGCTGTAGAGTGGAGGACATCCTTCAGGATCACGAACAACCCACTTGTTTTACAAGTGGACCCCTGCTCCCCAGTGGAGGAGGCCACTGCTCCAAGTACTGGTTTCTAATTGTGGGCAGAAACTAGGCTTTGGGCTTCTGAGAAGCATTTGTTTTACCTGGGACACCATAGAAAGCTTCTGGTGCATTTCAGAGGTGTGCGTTTTGTGCTGAAATAAATGGGCGTCCCACCATATCCGTTTTATTCTCCACATGTCTTTTTTTAGGTTTCTAAGCACTTTGAGGGGTGGTTGTCTGCACAGTGATTTTTATTCGGTCGTCTTTGGGCCATTGGAGAAACTCAAGCTTTAAATATTTGTTTTAAACCTCACTTGCAAAAACTTTTTGTTAATTGTGTAACTATGATCTGTTTTTCACATACAATAAACGCTTAAAACATGGTACTGTGTCGCCATCTGATGATGCTGGAGGTATGCGGGTGAAGAGTTCTTCCCTCAAGGAGTTTGCAGGAGAGACAAGAACTGTGTCTATTCTAGTGGTGTTCGTGAGATGAGTGTGGATAGGTAAAGGTATTAAAGGGCCAAAGAACAGGGCATAGAAGATTTAGTAAAAGGAATAAATCTGTGACTGAATCTTGAAGACTGACTAGAAGTTAGCCGCATGAGGAATTTGTTGGGAAAGCTGCCAGGGAAATGGTGCTCTGGGGGCATACGAGAGGGTTGCAGACCTAGAATTACAACAGGAATAGGGTAGTATGGGTTTGGGCAGCCGAGGGAAAGGGTTTTTGAGCAAGAAAACGTCATGAGTTGTGTATAATGTGATCGGATTTACTGTCTAGAACACCATTAGGGCCAAACGTGGAAAATAGGTTTGAGTTGGTCAAGATGGACAGTGGAAAGGTCAGAGGAAGTAACTGCAGAGGTGACATGTAATAAGCTCCAAAATGAAAATGGAGTCCATTTAAGTGGCCAGCTTGAATTAAAAGAGGAAGTTGAAGGAGGAATTTTCTATCTATAGGTTTTTGATTTGGACATTTGACAATAATGCACTTCCTTCTTTAAACGTAGTAAAAATTCTCCAGACTATTCATATTGAGTTATTGAGGAATCTTGTAATACTGTCAGAAATTTTGACATATTTCTTGCTCTAGATCAAAATTTGGGCAATTCTAAGACAGTTGCCCTAGGGTAAAGGGTTAATTTTTCTTGACTTCAACTGTGAAAATCTTTAGCTATGAAGAAAATGCTTTACAATAAAGATAAATCAAAAAAAATTTTAAATGATTATGCACAAGTCTTTGTCAATGGCAGATGTTTTTGTACAAAATACTTTAAGTTTGAGGAGTCAAGTAGTGCAATTAAAAGCTAAGTTTTCCGATTAACTATTCAGGCCTGGCAAGAAGAGAAGGAAGTGTGATCTTTATTGAATTTACATATGTAAGTGTATGCACCTGCTTTTTAGATAGAAATGAATATAGTTGTAATTAAAACACCCCTCCCCCCGTAACATTTTGTTATCTGTGCAATTACAGTGGCTCACTGAAGTGTGTGGTAACCTTCTCTGTAGCGTTGCCTCTTGAAGTGTAGCTTGGGAAGGATTGTCCCTTTTATTCTCCTGTTTCCTGTGTGCAGCACATGCTACACTATTGTACTTCAAGAATATAGAAATGGAAAAATAAGTCCTAAAAGCTAAAAAATAATGTGCCTTAATTGTGTGTGTGTGTATTTTAAAGCCTCTTCCTTAAAATCTGCAGCACATCTTTTTAAATTGTTTTACCGTTATGCAGCGGGTGCTGTAATTCTAAAGCGAAGCAAAGGCCCTGCTTGCTAGGAGACCTGAATCAGATTCCTAATTAAACACTTGCTAGTTTCCCTCTTTCCATCCCAGTGTTTGACTGGTGGGGAAGATGAAAGCCATAATCTAATATGCCCTAATTTCCTCCTGGTTATCAAGGGATTTGTTTCCTAGGTGTTTATGTTTTTATTTACTTATTTTTTAAATTTTACATTAGAAACATGTTCTCAGTAACATAATAAAGTGAAATTAATATTCCTTATACATATAATAGTAGACATTAAATGCTGTATAGGAAATGCTTCTTAAAAATTTGCTTAACCAATGCACAAAAACAAATATACATAGTAGGGGAAAAGCGTGTGATATTTTGATACATATAAACACTGCATGATACTATGAGAAACAGCTGGAATGAATGCTAAATGTTAGAAATATTTTAATAGTGCAGTAACAGATTCGATGTAGGGTGTCTTGATCTGTTTTCTGTCACTGTAAAAATACCCAAGAGCAGATAGTTACCACCCACAGAGGTTTATTTACTTCAAGGGGCTGGAGGCTGGTGAGGCCAAGAGCACCTGTTAGTATCCTCCAGCATCTGGTGAGGTTACCTCGCTGGGGTCCTGGCACAGTGGAGGGGCTCCAGTGACTGGCAGAGAGCTCATCCCCCTGATGATAACAACCTGTTCCTCTATGAGTGGGTTTGTATTAATGGTTTTCTGAAACCTTACCTCCCAACACCCCCTCAAAGGCCATCGAATTTCAACAAGTGTTTGTGCTGTCACAAACCGTGTTCAAACCACAGCACTGGGTGGAAATTGCACATCATTATTGCTCATTGGTTTATATTTCCTAATTTTATTTCCTTTTATAAAATAGCAGGGATAATTGTAATGGTACATTGCTGAGGACCGTTGACTGGTATGGTACAGTGCAGAGCCATGAAGTCTGGTCAACTCTCTTTGACCTTTTGCTTTTTGGCCTACCAAAGTGCATTTCCATCACAAAATTCATCCCTTTGTCTCTTTCTGCCTGTTGGCATTGTTCTACTCCAGATTGCATCTTTTCTTATATGGTTGTTATATCCCTCAGTTTTGTCATGCATTTCCTCTGCAGGCATTGTCTGCATTATTAGCATTTCAACTACACATGCATGACACTAGAGAAGCAGGCAAAAAATATAATGTTCAGAAAGTAAGCGAACACATCTGTCTAAACTTGATATATACCTCAAGTGTCATCAACTTGATTTTTCCTCTCTCTACTTCAAATCAACATAGAAAAGATATGATGTAGATTTGATTTAATTTTTCCATTAATGAATGTTCTTGAAACACATCCAGTTTGTAAGAGCATTTTTACCCTTTTGTTTCAAAAGAAATATCCTGAATTATTTTATATAAGTACCACACGCTAACCAATTGTGCCAATGGGGCTGTGATCCTGAGTTATTTTGAATCCTGTGTTATCAGTAACCATGCAATAAGTAAAGATGACCATGGTTACACTATAGAGATTGCTTTCTAGGTACTAGATACTATTTCTATTATCTAATTTAATCCTCAAAACCACAGGTAGAACTTCTGATATACCTGTAAATTATAAAGCTCAAAACATGAAAAGGTTAAAGTAGTGACAGAGAGTCCTAAGCTAATAGTCGAAAGACATTGGTATACACTCAAGTAATCTTACTTCAAAATAGATATTCTTAAAGGCCTGTATTGCAGCTGATAAAACCAGGTTTAACAGCTTGTATGTGAAAGTGATCAATATTTGCCTTTATGTTTCCATGAATCACTTGACTTGAAACTAAAGGGGGTTATAACATATTCTGTCCTTAGAGAGCTAGAATTTTTAAAGAATTCTTATTGAAATGTGATTTGCATACATTCAAATGCCTAATTTTCAACTTTATAGCTGATATATTTTGACAATTGTGGGCATTATTGTAGCCAGTAACACATCTAAGATATAAGAACATTGCCATCACCCCGGGAAATTCTGTTTCCATTCACTTCCTACTGTGACCCTTCTAAGCAGCAATCACCATTCTGATTTCAGTCACTAGCTTATAGCAGAACCTCAGATTGGGTCACAAAGTCTTCACACCTTTGGGGCTCTTCTTTCTATCAACATACTGTATTTGAGATTCACTCGTGTTATTATGTGTTGTAGAATGTATAGAATTCGATGTGGGAGCCTCTTTTATGTTGTAAGCTAGAATTTCTTAATTGAACAACCTAGCTTTTAGTTAATACCAGTAGTGGTCAGAAACTACCAAGGGTCAGAGTTCTCAGAGCTTTGTAGCCTGCCTCAGTTACACAGATTGCTGGTAGAAAACAGGAGAATCCTGGATCAGAGAAAAAGCAGGTAGCATATCAGAGAATAGCAGGTAGAAGAACCTCTTGCTCTCCTAAGTACCTTTATCCGCCTCATCCCGCCAGGTAGTGCCCAGTGGCCTGGAAGACATTGGTACACTATGGATTTGTGTCACCATTGATGAGCTTCAAGTTTAGGAAATCCTGAGTCTTTCAAGGGGCTTCTAGCAGAGCTGTCGGATCTTTGCTCTTCAGGGAGGCTTTATGTTTATTATCCTGGCCAGGAAAAGAATATGTCCTCTCAGCTAGAGGAGGATCTATCCCTGGATACCAAGGTTGTTTGCTATGCAAATATCCTTACAGAGATAATCTGGTACAAAAGCTCCTTTAAGGTATGCAGAAGAGTGCTATGGGTAAGTAATTTACATTTATTTTTGCAAGTAAACTCTTCCCTTGTCTCACAGTACTGCCCTGCTATTCTTAATGTTCCAATACTACACCTAGTCTTTAGAAAAATACTTGCTATTTAAACATTATCTTAAAAATGATCCTGAGGCTCTGAGAAGGTAGACAATGTATAGTCTTATATCTGTGAGTACTTAAATAAGTAAAATGTGACACATTATATGTTAGTTACTGGGGGAGATTTAAAATGTTTGATAAGGATTTGGTTCTTGACCCATAAGTCCTTCAGCTAAATGTGCAGAGCATGAGGTTGTGAGACAGTTCATTCTGCTACAAGACCCATCTAGGATGAAAGGGGAAGAAAGGAAAATCTTTCAGAGAAATATGACCTGAGGTGACTCCTAAATGTGTGTTTAAATTGGCAGGAGAGGTAGGTGTATTCTTGGCAAGGGGAATATGTAATGTGTGTGAAAGTTAAAGGCCAGAGTTATTTATGGAGAGTGGAAGATAACATGGTTGGGGATTTATGGGAAAGTTAATAAAATTGTATTTTAGAGAATTAGTGGTCTCATATTTTAGAGTCTAAAAGCCTGGCAGAAGAGGCAGACTGGATGTGTAAAAATTAGTGAAGTAGAGGTTGTTTCTGAGGAGGGGAGTTGGATGATTGGAAATCGCAAGATCAAGTTAGAAAGTATAGCTGATGTGACTGATGGCAGGGTAGTGTGGTTCTGGAAGGAAGAAGGGACTTGTGTAATAAGAAAGCAATCAAATGGAATGTTCTGTCAGTTGGGGATGGGAAATAGGCGTTTGGGTGGAAGGATGATTCTGGATGAAAAATTGCTTAGCAATCAGGGATAAAGTGAAAGGGTACACAGGGGATCTGCAGACAAGGAAGGGTCCCGTTTCCCCTGAATTTGGAAGGATATAAAAGGTGTAAATGGGTGATGTGGAGCCACTGCAGTCATGGCAGAGGCTCACAAGAAGTCGTCTCAATCTACTCTTTGAAGTATTTGCTGAGAACGTGAACTGCATTTGTGGCAGGCGGCTCCATATTTGTCCTTGATAGTTACACATAATTAATAGTTGGATGAGCACATGTAATTCTTACATGATCCTAGGCTAGTTCCTAGGTTTTGTGGCATTTTTGGGTTTCCAAGTAAGGGGAAAATGGTTTTCAATGTTTTCTTCAAGATGTGGCACAGAACTACTGTATAATGCTTAAGTTCTTTACTTAGCAGCAATTTCTTTCACTGCCAGATGATATTTTTTAAGTGGGACATGATTGGGAAGAGCTGAAAATGTCACACCTATTTCGATACAAGGAAATTTTCACTGACTTGGGTCATGTTTTTTTTTATAAGAAATCTAAATTGTCGCTCTGGCTCTAGTAATGGCCATTTGTTTCAATAACTTTTGCTGGCCATTGTCTGGTGGAAACATGGGTTAAAGAATAGTTTGCCGGAGAGAAGGATAACTAGAATCTCTAACATAGATGGCCTTGATACACTATATTGTTAATAGTGCACCAGGATTTAAAGCCCACATTACTCACACTACTCTGCTTAGATGTATTATATTCTGTTCCAGTCTAGATTTGAGGGCAGAGACAGTAATCCCGAAAATAACAGGATATAGTATGGTAATCATTCTTAATTTCCTATTAAGTTAATCTAAAGCTCTGTAAAACCTACACTGTTTTACCATGACTGATGGTAATCGAATCTGGTTTGTTAGATTGCTGTTTTGTATTGATAGATTTTATTTAAAGCTGTTATGATTGATAGTGTCAAGTCTGAGAGTATAGGCAACTGCACTGAAGATGACAAGATTCACTAGAATATCCATTCTGGTTTGATTATTACCTGCCTTTGAAGTTTTATATTGTCTACAATGTTTTATTTTTACTAATATTGTTATGTACTGCTATATTCAATTATACTGCTATGTTCATTTATGCCTGATGATATAGACAATTCTATTGAAGATAATAAGAAACAACATAGTAATCATTGTAGATCACCTTGTACTGTGGTTTTATATGACTTTTTGGTTTCATGTTTTTATAGGAGTTTGTTTTGTTTTGTCTTGCTAAGTTTTGTTTTTCCCTCTAATACAGAAAGGATAGAAACACATGTAGAGATTCATGCATGCATAGCTGTTTACAGTCTCACTGTTTGAATATCTACTTTGTATGCTCTAATTTTGTAACTTGAACAACTATTTCTAAGAGGACAATATGCAATTTATCAACTAGTGATTTCTTATTGTTTATCTTTTTTTTGAAATTCTGTATTACCTCTACTCTTTACATGCTTTTGTTTCTCTTTAAATACAAAAATTTAAAAAAATTAAAAAAAAAAAAAAGAATAGTTTGCCGGAAGCACAACTTCTAGAAATGAATTTTTTTTCTCTTTCTCATGTTACAAAACTTGAGTTGTATTTAGGGGATCAGTATCTATGCCCTGGATATTTTAATGCTTAAGAAAGTCACAGAATTTATAAAATGGTATCTTAAGGAAGATAACTATCCTTAAAACTAAGGCAATTAAAGTATTAATGGTTACTTAAACTTTATAAAAATGTCACTAATAATGCCTTGTATCAGAGTTGCAATTTTTTTGCTTCAAGCTTAGGATACTTATCAGCAATCAGAATACAATCTAAAATAGATATGTATTTATAGGGACATAAGCATAATTCATATGAGGAAAAGGAGAGGCTCGCTGGAGACAGCAGACACACCACGCTCAGGGCAAAGTGGAAGCTCAAACCTAAATTCTGTTATTTCAGTAAGGGTGAATGGGTAGTGATTTAATCAAACTTTTTGCAAATTAGGGCCCGGGCAATAGACAGCTGCACAATACCAGAGATCTGAATGCCGCAGGGTTAAGTAAAGAATCTGATAGTTTTGTGTTATCATATCTTTGAATAAAAAAGTGAAATCTACATGCTTTGCATATATAAGAAACCACTTCAGAATCATGGTCCAATCTGACATTTGGATATGTACATACTATTTTACCCAGTCTCTCTGCTGCCTGCTGCCTATATTTATGAGAACCTGAGGAAAGGAAGTTAGACTCATTCAGCTCACCCTGTGATTACAAACTTACTTTCTTATTTTTATTATCTGAAGCAGAAGGAGACATTATCTATCTTGGTGTAACTCGATAACAGCTTTTACCTAACTATACATTACATTGCAATGTTGCAGTTTTAATGTAAGACAAATCACTGCCCTGTCCTTTCTTGCATCCTTTAAAATGTGTAGTTGATAGAAATACTTCTAAATATCGTTATACACTTTGTTAGGAGCTATTCTTCTCTCTCTCTACTTCAGAATTACTAGAAAATTGAGGAAAATGATAGAAGTTGGTACTGTGTGGCTAATAAATATACCAACATGGGTGCAAAGAATTTAAAAACTTGCAGAAAAGTGATTTTCAGGTGAAATGCATTGTATTTATTTCCCAATTGCTGCATTAAAGTATGGCAAAATGTCCATATTTTGAGCTGCTAAATATTTAAAGACTGCTTTCACAGAGTATCTCACATTAAAATGTGATTTAAGCTTTTAACCAATTTTAAAGACAAATACTAGGCGAGTTGCACATATTTATAGGTATGGATGTGCGCTAGACACGAAGCCGTGGCGGCGTCTCGAATGTTTGTGCTTTTACCCCATCTGTTGGTCACTAGAATCTTTACCCAAGAGAGACCTGAAGGAAATGTTTGTATCGATGATGATACAACAGTGGGAAGAAAGCTGAGAAGTAGGCTTTGCACAAGGAATTAGCATTTTATATTTCTAAATTAAAATATATTTAATATGCATTTCATGTAGCTTTTGTTCAGATTATGTTTAATATTGAGACATTTTAAGGACGTCTGTTTTTTATATCAGTTTTATTAGTTGGCATCTTTGTTACTGGAATTTATGGGTTGGTGCAGGGTAAGCAGCACTGTTTAAACTTCCCACAGTGAGTAGGTCATGTGATAACCCGGAAGTATACTCAAGTCACATTATAGCTTTTTCTTTAGGTTTCAGTGTTGTCAGTTACCAGTATTTTTTCTGTGTACAGACAGACATTAGATGGAAAGCAGAGGTTAAGACATGAAAGACAAATGTGTAGTCAAGAGCGCTTTCAGCTGTCTACAAATTTACTCCCAGAAAATGAAACACATTCTGAACAAATTCTCTTTGGTCGAGTTTGTCTGTGGACATTGCAGGGGTTTTAAATACTCTGTGTCCTTGATCCCTATTGTGTATGGACAGACATACTTGACAGTAGTTGCCATTTAAAAATAGTATACTGTATACTCCTAAGGATTGGAATCTCTTAAGATTCTGTATCTACTTATTAATCAATTTTATAAAACAAATCATGAAAAACCCTGATTTGATGCTGTTTGGATTGGTTTTGTGTATTTGCTTTTAGTTTTCCTTTAGATACTTTACTTGATAAGGAGATAAAAACCTTAATCCCAGGAACCCCTTATAATTAATCATCTTGTGGTCACTTTGGAGGTGGGTGTTCTCCAATAGGATAAGAAATGATTTAATAAAAGAAAATACAGAGACGTGGTATGTATCTGCGGGTATGATGTTTAGTTAATTGTTTCTCATTAACATTAGGGAGTACAGTAATAGAGTGACAGTGTCTCCCGTGCTGTAAAGCCCAAGAGTTGAGTGTGGAAGGTTGTCTGAGACAACAAAATTCTGACAGAGTCTTGAAGAACAGGTAAGAGTTACCCAGGTGGGAAAAGTACTGGATGATCTTTTAAGAAAGAGAAAACAACATACTTTAAACTACGGAGCACAAAAGGGTCATGAGTCCAGGAATTACACATGTGATTGAGGACTTAGAATTTGAGTTGATTTGCTTTTCCATAGACGTGTGAAATGAGTTCTACTTTAGCAAAAATATGTAGCCACTTTACCTCTCAACTGTAATTCTCTGATAATCCTTCATGTAACACAAAAGACAGAGCCTCAGCCATGTTCTTACTTGCCAAGCACAATGGTAATACTGTATTTCATGTCAAGTGCACTTTTTTTTTTTTTTGATACCGGGGATCAAACTTACAACCTTGCCCTTACCAGGCAGGCGCTTATACCACTGAGCTAAATCTCCAGATGCCAAGTGCACTTTTATGAATAGATTTTTCTTGCCCAAGGTTGTAACTTTTTCTAATCATCAAGTAATACTGGGAATAAAGTAAAAAAAATTACTAGAAGAATAACTTTGAATATATTTTAATGATATATACTGTGTTTCCCCCAAATAAGATCTACCTGGAAAATAATCCTCCTTAAAAACTAGAGGTCAAAAATGCTAGCCCCAATCAGCTCATTTGCCTTTCAGAATAGCCACCGAGCAAGAGACTTGTGAGGGCATCTCCGCCTTCCAGGGCTAATTTTTTTTTCTAGCTAGGTCTTATTTTTTGGGGAAAGAACTATAAAATGAACATTTAAACACACTACCACTTTTTTCATTGTTAACAAAGTTCTTGAGAAATGTCCTGCTGCAGTTCATGCATATTGAGGGGTGGGATGCATAGCAGAGAGTGGTTATTTTAATTTTTTTTAATCTCCTTTTACAAAAAGATAGTACAAATTTTTGTAACATTTTTGATGTATACTGTGTTTTGTTTGATGGTTACTGAATTCCTCCTCCATGAAGAAGAGTGAGTTTGGCCTTGTGAATGTCACATAAACAAGAAAGGATATTATCTTTCTGGGGACATTAGGGAACAGTTTACACGATGGTTGGTACTGGAGATAGAGGACTGACATCCATATAGGCAAAGGAGTAAACAGATTCATCTTCCTTCGGGGGAGATCTCTCTGGCCCTTTTCTCCGTGCCATGAGATTTTACTCATTGGAACCAAATTAGGGATAGATTTGGATTGGAGTATTCCTAACAGAACGAAGAACCCATGGCTACCCTTAGATAGCATTGCACCATAAAGTTGCACTTAGTTTTCTGTCACTAAAACAAATGCTTGAGGTAACCAGCTTATACAAAGAAAAAGGTTTAATTTGGTGCATAGTTTTGGAGGTTGTGGTCCATGCCTGGTTGGCTTCATTGTTTTGGGGCCTTTGGTAAGGCAGCACCTTGTGACAGGAATATGTAGTGAGGAACAGCGTTTACTTCGTGGACAAGAAGTGAGAAAGGAAGAAGGAGGAAGGGGCGAGGATCCCTCTGTACCCATCAAGAGCAAGCCCTCGTGTCCTGAAGACCTCCCATAAGGCCGTGTCTGCTCCCGGTAGCCCCCTTCTGGAGACTCAGCCTCCTCATCGGGATCTTCTGAGGACACTAACTTCCAAATGATAGCAGCTGGGTGTATTTAAGTTGAAATGTACACTGAGCATAGTAATAACTATAAAATAGGTTATGATTAGAAAAGTTTATTGTCCCACAAGGCTGGCTGACAGTACCTTTGAGTTTTTGTACATTTTTTGTTGTTTTAAATTTGCTTACTGCCTGTAAGTGACCATATTTATGCAATGAATAATAATAATAAAAAACCCCTTCAAATAACATGTTAAGAGAAGAAATCCCAAATACTTTGTGGTTCAATTGTAATATTGCATTTCTCAAACCCAGAGTATCAGTTACAAATTTCATTTTTATAGCAGCTTTATTGAGATATAATGAATACGCCACAAAGTTTCCCATTTTAAAGTATACAATTCAGGTTTCTAGTATATTAACATAGTTGTATAATAATTATCCCATCTAATGTTAGAATTTTTTTTTATCAACTTTTAAAGCAACCCCATACCTATCAGCAATTACTTTTCGTTTTCCTTTCCCCTGTACCCTGGCAATATGTCATATAGATTAGATTAAACCATCCAGCATATGATTTGCTTAACATAACTTATAAAGGATCATCCATGTTGTAACAATCATCAGTGCTACTATGACAATTTCTAAATTTTTTTTTGTGTTAATATGTGTTTCAGTCCTCTTGTGTATATAGCTAGCAGTGAAATTTCTGGGTCCTATGATAAATCACATTTAACATTTTGAGGGATCACCAAACTTGTTTACCAAAGTAGCTTTTTTGCCATTTTACATTCCTTACAACAATGTATAAGAGTTCTAACATTTCACCTCCTTACCAGCGCTTGCTACTGTCTCTTCTTGTGTTGGTTATAGTCATTCTAGTGAGTGTGAGTGTCCTTGTGGTTTTGATTTGCACTGCCCCAATGTCTGATGATAGAGAGTATCTTTTCAAGTTCTTGTTGACTATTTGGGTATCTTCTTTGGAGAAATGTCTATTCAAATTCTTTATCCATTTTAATTGAATTATTTGTCCTTTACTTTTGGATTGGAAGACTTCTGTATGTATTCTGGATATAAGTCTTATCAAGTTTATGGTTTGCACATATTGTCTTTCATTATGTTGATGGTGGCTTTTAAAGTACAAAGTTTTAAATTCATGGATTCTTCTTTTTTTGTCACTTACGTATTTGATATATCTAAGAAACCATTTCCTAACCCAAGAGCATAAAAATTTAGTTTTAAGTTTCCTTCTGAGAGTTTTAGCTCATACATGAGTGTCTATGATTCATTTCTAGTTGATTTTTTTTTTTGTACCAGGAATTGAACTCATGACCTTGTGCTTGCCTGGCAGGTAGTTATGCCACTGTTATATCCCAGGCTTCTAGTTAATTTTTATGTATGGTGTGAGGCATGGGTCCATCTTTTCTCTTTTGCATGTGGTTATTCAATTGACCAAAGAATATTTTGAAAATCTCATGACATACTAAAACCTCATTTTGAATTAATATGTAACCCAAAGACCTTTTTATCAATAAAAAATTTTAATAAAATATAACAATGTTTGAATATACTATTGCATATTATATGAAAGTACATTAGGGGTACTGTGATTTTTTTTGGTAGCAATGCATGCTGACTTTTATTGTCACTTTATAAGAACTGTAAAAAAATTAATAATACTCTTGTGCAGTGAATAAGCACTTTCAAGAAATTAAAAAAGAGCAAGTCTAAATCCATTTGGGATACTACCACAAAATAGACCTTAAACTAGGTATTTATAAGCAGCAGAACTTTATTTTTTTTTTTGCATTGCTGGAAGCTGGGAAGTCCCAGATCGAAGTGGCAGAAGATTTGATGTCTGGTGAAAATTATTTCTCTTTTGCAGAGATGGTGCCTTCTTGTTATATCCTCATGAGATAGAAGGTAAGAATGAGTTATGAAAGCACTGATCCTATTTCTGGAGCAGAGCCCTCATAGCCTAATTGTCTCTTAGAACCATAACTCTTAATATTATTGCACTGGCAATTAGATTTTGATGTTTGAATTTTGAAAGAACATGAATGTTTAGATCATATCAAACACATAGACTATTTATATATAGCACACACAAAATAAACAATTTTTATACCTATGCTTTTGATGAAAATTTCTCTGACTCCTCTCCTCTATGTTTATTTTCAAGGTATGGGCGTTTCATTTGTATACTGACAATACTAGGGACATTATGATGTTTACATTGAATTTGCCTGCTTAGTTTTAAAGGTCAGGATTTACTGTGAGATGTAAATTGTACTTCTTTTATTTAAATTTATTGTAATACACTTATCGAATATCTCACGCAAAGCTTAAACATTCCTTGATATGAATGTCATTTAAAATTATAACAGAAAAGCCTCTTCTGCCACAGTTTACTCTGCTTTGTTAAAGAAAAACTACTCTATCATTTAGGAGATTAAAATCGTGTCATTATCAGCAGGTGCAGCATCTCCAAGCTGGTGAACAGGCTCAGGGTTCATTATCTGAGGAGTGATGCAGACATGAACATGAACCCCAAAAGCGGGATTTAACTAGATAGGAGCTATCTGATGCTTCTCTGGAGTTTGGATATTTAAGGAGTTGGATATAATTGGGCATTTTGGGAGCTGAGCAGGAAGGTATTCATACTTGAATTTTAACTTGAAAATAAGCTATAGGCTTCAGTTCCATGAAATTCTATATTGATTTCTTTTATATCCAAATATTTAATTACCTTTTACTCAAATATTTTAACCTTATTTGACTGTACTCTGGGCAATTAAGAGAAGGGGTATTTACCTTTGCTTGAGCTAGAGTATTAAATTCAGAGCAGCACCAGTGTTCTGAAGCCATCATTAGTAAGGTGCCCAGACAGGAAGAGAAATCTCAGGAGATGAACCAGGCTGTAAGAGACCTACCCAACTTTCTGGTGAAAATGTCGGGTGATCTTTGTATTATTTTCTTAATGAACATTGTAACTTTTCTCTCTAAGATGAATTTTTGTTTTATGATATCAAAAAATTTTTTTTTCTTTTCGACCATATTTCCAGAGAAGAGTATCATTATGTTAGGTGACTTTGCTGTTGTAATTTATTTACTTCTTAGACTAGAAAACAAAGTAGCTCTCAAACTACAATTAATATTCAGAAACATGTAGTAAATATTTGAATTGAATATTTCCATTGAATTCTGTGTCTATGTACAGATGTGTGTGTGTGTGTGTGAATCTGTATTACTTAGTTGTATACATAAATCAGAGCATCAGACAAAGAGCTATCTCTTCCTGTTTCTTGACTTCAGTGTCAGACACACTTCCTGACATCTAGAGGATTTTCTGAATGAACATAGAACAAGTTTGATTTCCCTGAAAACGATATTTTCATCAGTTTAGAAGTCTCAACTTAAGCTAAGGAGTTAGTAGAGCTCTAAGAACAAATACCCACTTTAACCTAGGTTTTTGATGATGTTATTATCATATTAAAAATAAAATAGTTAAGCATCTGTTTTGTGCTTTGCCTAGGTATTTTCCTTTAAGAGAAAATGTCCCCCAGAACAGATGAAAACAGCTCCATCATTTATGTCCTTAGTGCTGCAGAGGGTCTGCTCCCTTTCCTAGCCAGGTGCTTGCATCTTCTTTTGTCTTGTGCTGGCCCAAGTAGCCCAGTAGATCTGGGCAGGCAGTGGTCTATGACTCTGCTGGAGGTCTTACAGCACTTCTGTCTTCTGTTTTCCCTTGATAATTACTGTTAGTCTCATATATATATATATATATATATATATATTTTTTTTTTTTTTTGCTTTTTTCTAGTACTGGGGATCGAACTCACAATCTTGTGCTTGCCAGGCAAGTACTTATGCTGCTGAGCTAAATCCCCAGCCCCCTAGTCATATATTTTTAAAATAATTGTCATCCCTGCTATTTTTCTTAGAAAGACAGTGATATGATGTATGACCTTTGGAGATAAAGATTAAAACCCTAATTGTAATTTGTCTGTGTGTCAGAGTTGTTTCCATTTTTTTTTTGGTAGTAGAGAGAAAATATCCATCCCCTTCATGTATTTGTAGTGATCAGAAGATGGTGTGTACAGAACATTTATTGCCATGCTAGTGTGTGGACGTGTATTTATCAGTTCTTTCCTCTCCATTTCCTTGTCAGAAAAAATGTCGGTTTTTCCCTGTAGTGTCTGATAAGAGATTTTTGTTAAAATTAGTATTTCTGTTAATTTTGAAATTTTGACTTGTAGCTAGCACTGCAGGGTTACAGATACACTTCTACTTCTAGAGAATTTATTGTTTTAGCGCAGTCGTGAGTTCACAGCAAAGGGAGAGGAAACTGAGGCGATCTCCCAGCGCTTGCACGGCCCCCCTTGCTCTCCATATCCTCCACCAGAGCGGTGCATTTGTAGGAATAGATGAACCATATTGACAGGTCCTTTTCAGCCAGAGTCTAGAATTTGCATTGACCTTCACTCCTGCACTTGTGCGTTCTGTGAATGAAGGTACGTATGCTTCATCATTGCAATATCGTGCTGAGTATTGTCACCGCCCTAAAACTCTTTGTGCTTTTGAAAGAAGTGTCCAAGTACAGATCTAAGGTAGACATATTTAGAGGCCTAGGAAAGACCTTGTTATTTTGTGGAATCTCATTTGTATCTAAGCTTGATCAGTTTTTTCGTGTAAGCTTTTAGGACCTAAAGGAGCTGGAAGATTTTGTATTTTGCCCAAAGACTGGCTGCTGGCAGGCCCTTTTCCTGCTATGTTCTTGGGCTTTTAAAGAATATTGTTAAATATCTGTGCTTGGCTATTAGTTTACTTATTTTTCTAACATACAGAGTTGAGTTTTAGTCTCACACCCACAAAAAGATGTAATACTTAAATGTAATCTGTAGGCTTTTAAAATGTATGTGTTTCATTCATTTTTGTTATCTTTCTTCATTGCTTGCATCTAAGAAAAACTGCCTCCAAAACTTTGAGGTAAAACTTAATGACCTGGGGCTGGGGATTTAGCTCAGTGGCATAAGCACCTGCCAGGCAAGCATGAGGTTGTGAGTTCAATCTCCGGTATCAAAAAAGCCCCCAAAACCTTAAGGACCTGTTTTCATTCTTGGATGCTTTTTACCTATTATAAAGGAAAATTTTAAAGCAAACCTTCATATCATTGTTCTGACATAAGAGATTTCCTGTTCCTTTACGTCTTTGGGTTGCAGAGAATCTCATCTTGCCGCTCTGAGTTCTTTATTGTGCAGCTGGGTTTTGTTATTTCTTTCCCTAACTCCTCCCCTTGCTCCCCACTTAGTTATGCTACTAATGATTCTGCTCACAGCTGAACACTACAAATAGCCCATCTGTAAAAATTTTTTTTTTATTATTCATACAAACTGTAGCCTTTTCCTTTATTTTTACCTGACCATGCTGAGCTCTACCATCCATTTCTTTTCCTGGTGTGGAGAGGCGAGAACTAACTTAGATATCTGAAGTGTAGCTGGAATTTGCCTCTTATCAGCCTTAGCGTATCGCTCTGCTTCATAACCAGCATCCTCCCGTGGGTGGGCAAGAGGGGACCAGATGTGCATGCTGCGGACTGCAGGCTGCAGGTCACTGGGGCTGTTTCTTACTGCTAGTGGAAGGGTACTTATTGCTCAATTAATAGGAAAATAATACAATAAAAGAATTCTCTTTTTCTTGGGAGTACCACTGAGAAACATGAAGTTCAAATTTGCTCAGAAATATGATTAGGGCCAGTGATACAGCTCAGCAGCACAGCATCTGCCTGGCAAGCACAAGGTCCTGAGTTCGATTATGGGTAGAAACTATACACATGTATTAAAGAACCTTGCAAGTAAAGGTTATCTGATTCAAAATGCCAGTCATCTAGTGAAATCATTGGTTTCCTATTGGCTCGTTTATGTAAGCATTTTAGGTGAAGATATAAGGCTTTGAAGTATATCAAAGTTCACTTTTAAGGTTATTTTGTACTTCCTTAAATAGTTACTTTACTTATTTAGCACTAGGTAGCACTGATTTATTTATTGATTTATTTATTATTCCTGGAGAGGCTGTGGTTAAGGAGAAATGTCTCGGAGGGTTGTAGACCAGGCAGTTGCCTGCACTTTTCAGAAGAGAAGTTTAGGCTTTCTAAAGATGTGACAGCACATTAGTGAAAACTGAAGATTCAGGAAAGAACCAGGGTGCACTCAGGAGAGCCACTGAAAGGTGAAGAGCTCAGAGAAGGGTCCTTGGCATAGCTAAAGAATTAACAGGCCACATGGACATTTTTATTGATAGGAGAATAAGTGAACTTATTCCTAAATGTGGATATCAATGTGAGAAATGGACTCCAGACACTAGAAGTTCAGAATTATTGCACTTTAAAAAAATTTTGATCAGATTTGAGCTCAAATGAAGAAAAGCATTAAACGAAAAGATATATTCGTCTGTCCTGTCATTTTGGTCATGATTTTAGGATTTATGTGTATAGTTTTAAATCTGTTGTTGATATTTTCAAGGGGCAAGTTGAAAAAAAGCAAGATAGCTTTTGTTGATATTTTATTTGTTGATTTGTGGTTGACTTGCCTAAGGGATAAGAATTAGTTGTCTCGAATTGAAGGAACACAGGTGAATGTCTCATAATCCTGGAACTTGGAACACATAGTTCTAAATAGAAACTAAAGTTTACACTGAAAAATGTAGGATCTCATATAAGCGGTCTTACTGTCTGAACTTCAAGTATTTACTACACTTCCTTAGAAAGTGGATTTTAACATAGAATAGAATAATTTGTCATAGAATTAATTTGTCTAGTTAAAAGTCTTGTCTAGTCTTCTAAACCATCATCATTAAAGAATTACAAATTGTGCCAAAGAGTAATTTCTGACATTTGTGTACGCTGTAGTCTTACACCCTCAGCTAACGCGTTTATGATTTGTATCACACTATATGCTGGCTCTGATTGCATCACAGTTGTGATTTGTACACTGTGCTAGAATTAGGGGACACAGAACACAAAACAATTTAATCCTGCCTCCAGCTGAGCACCTGCCCCTCGATCGATCCTGTGTCTAGTAGTAATGATTAAGTCAACATGAACACAGATTTCATTTGTGGGGCATAGCTGTGGCAGCAGGGGTATTACTTTTTATCAGCATGAGTGACCTTTCGTTAGACTCTGTGTGTTTCCAGCTCCATTTGGGTAAAGGTGGCTGAAATGACTGGCCAGGTGTTATGGCTCATTTAGTCAAAGTCTTTCTGTAACTGGGGCTCTATTTTGTTGCTGTCTTCCTAAGTTCTGTTTCGTGTAGATTAAATAAACCAAAAATATATTAACCTGAAATAGAATTTAGCCAATATATTAATCAAAATTCTCTTATATTTTACATATTCTTTACCCTGTAGAGTTGGCATAATTTACTAGCATGCTTGTAGCTTTGGGAAACTGTTTTGAGTTATTGGGAATTTAGTTAAAATTTCACAAACTGCTAATTTGTAAGTCATTTTAAAATGTGTCACTTTAGTCCTTGATTAAAGGTGTTGATTCCATCAATAAATCATTAATAAGGCTAAATAATCTGATATACCTGCTTATCAACATGTATGTGATACATTTGCATGTAACTGAATTTTTGAAAGTTTTCTTTTATTTTTTTTTGCATTTTTAAAAAAATTTATTTAAATAAAAAAAGTAAAAGAAAAAAAAAAGGTACCAATAGAGAATTCTAAAAGAAAAACGAAAAAACAAACAATAGAAACCACTAGTTTATAAATTACATATTGTCATCTTGGATGTATGTTCAAGTTACAAAATTAAAGGATACATAGTAGACAATCAAATTTAATTTTTTTGGGGGGGATACTAAGAATTGAATTCAGGACCTTGCCCTTACCAGGAAGGTGCTGTGTTCCTGAGCTATATACCTGGCCCCTAAAATTTAATTTTTATATTTATTCTTCAATAAAATATGTAAAATGTAGACTTTTACCTTGATAAAGAGAATATTCCATCTGCATTACTCCTTCTTTACCACTGAATACATCTCTGTAATGAACCATCACGGATTCAGATTTGAAACATACTTCCTCTATTTGTGTATTACAACCTTATATGCCTACTAAACTGTAAGTTCCATAAGACCCAAGGCTCGAGTTAACTCATCACTGAGTGCTGAGTACCTACAAGAGTGTTTTGTGGATAGTGAATGTTCAGTAGATATTTGCTAACTGAACTGATTGAATTACTCAGTTTAAAAATCTTTTTCATATAAATCAGGGCCTGGAGAAGAAAATATTTCATTAATAGCAATATTCTTTGTTCTTTGAAATTGCATCTAGGAAAAAATATGACTGCAACAGTTTATTCATATTTTGCATGTCCAAGGAAACTTTGGGTCTGGTTAGTGCAGTGTTATAGCAAGAGTCATGCAGACAAGCAGAACTAGACTCAAGAGTTGGAAATACCTTGAAATATCATCCAGCCCGATTTTCCACGTAAGCCTTGGGTTCCTTCTGCAGCAGAAATTTTCAGTCTTAGCCTTGTGCCGTAATTACTTGGGAAGTTCTGAAGCGTAAATACTCAGGTCTCACCCTAGTTGAATATGTAAGAATCTTTTAGAGTGATATCTAGGATATGGGAATTTTTGAAAGCTTCTGAAGTTAGGTGATTTTTATATACAATCAAGGTTGGGAGCCATGGTTCTGTAACATCCCTGTGGAACCTTTTTGTAGTCTACTCTGAAGCTGAGGATGTTACCACAAAACTTAGCTTTGGAGTTTTCCCATCTGTTAAAATGGTAACTTAATTATAAGAGTGCTCCAGTTATAAACTAGTTAAATTATGTAACATAAATCAAGCTCAACAGTTTAATACTCAACTGTTGATAAGCAGTATGGAAGAGGGAGATTTAAATCTGAATTACCTTCTTTGCAGTAGGATCTCAGCACTTTTGAATGACTTCCAAAAGGCTGATCGTAAAAATCACTTCAATCATTTTCGAATTTTACTTCAGCAGTAATCAGGTTATTTGGTATGACACAGATGAACATTTTGCTCTATTCGAGAGTATTATGATCATTTTATTTTCCAGGACCTGAGGAAACAAAGCGGTAAGAGGCAACTTATTCTTGTTTTTACCTATGCCTTACTGATTTCGCTAACAGTGTTCGTAGTTAGAAGATAGTTAGGTTTCTCTCTAGTTTTAGAGAAGAATTTTAGAGAAAGCTCCTTTTACCAACACACACCCCCCACAACTAACCTGCCTTCTTCCTCTGGAACACATCTGCCCTGAGGACTCTGTGTGAATTCTTCTCAGCACTTTTGGATTCCTCTAGTCCTTTAATAGAATCTGGCTACTATATGTCAATATTAACATTCTCTCGTATATTTAAGTTCTGGAATCGGACAGAGACAGGTTTGAGTTTCACTTTCATCTTTTCTTACTGTGTGGCCCTGAGCAAATTATCAATGAATCTAAACCTCATCTCCCTATTTGTGAAATAAAGGCAATGTCACATGCCTTGTAGGGATGTTATGAACAATAATATTGCATATAAAATCTCACCATGGTACATGGGTTACAGGAAGGGCTAATGAACCTAAATTCTGTATTGCATAGTGCAGTGGTGGTAAACCTAGGGCACGCGTGCTGAGGCAGACTTGGTATCACTGAAAGCTCTAAAAGATTCACCATCACAGGCACAATGTATTTCTGAGCAGATTACAATGATTGTGAATAAGCTCCTTAAGATATGACAAAATCCTGAGGCTAATTTGTAGAGAACATCGTCCTTATTTAGAAATGAAAACTACTCTCAAGATCTACTCATGCCTTTAGTGATCTGGGTTTCCTACTGAGAGTTCTAACACCATGACACACGGGCCTGGAAGGCTTTCTAAGGAGATGGAGCATGTGTGATAGATAGTTGAGGCCCTTAGATTTTCTTCAGGGTACCAGGAATGTGAGCCTGGATAGGTGGCTTGTGTCAGGATCTCTATTGCTGCTAATCTTGTCTGCTGCATGCAGAATTGCCAACAAACAAAGGGCTTCTGCTTACATTGAGTTTCAGATAACAACATATTTTAGTATTAGAATGTCCCAGACATTGTAGGGAATATAGTTATTCATTCTTAAATTATTTCTTTATTTACCTGAAACTCAAATTTAGTTAAACATCCTGTAGTTTTTCGTTTAGTTTTTTCTACTCTGACAATCCTACATACAGGCTAATGCTTTGGGTTAAAAATTAGGCAGGTTTATTCTAAAGTAATGTTATTTTGAATGAAATATAGAAAACTATGTCATAAATAAGCAAAACTACATTACAGCATTAGATGCCTTCATATTTTGAAATATAAATTTTAATAATTCCAGATTTATACTATCAAAATTAGCCCCTAAAGGTAAAGATAGAATAAAATTTTCCTATTTCTCTAGTTCTAAGAATTTCAGTGCATCCTGAACTTGAGCGTCTCCTACTGACTGGTGCTATATTAAAGAGTGATAGCATACGTGTATTCTATTTTTGTTATTGTTGTTGTTTTTTGTCTTTTAGAGACAGGGTTTCACTACACAATTTTGGCTGGCCTTGAACTCTTTTTTGTAGCCCAGGCTGGCCTCAAACTCGTAGCAGCCCTCCTGCTTTAGCCTCCTGAGTGCTGGGATTACAGGTGTGTGCCACCATGCCTGGTTATGTATTCTACTTTAAGAAAGCCGAGATTAAAAAGGAATGAATTATGATTATTCCCTACTTTATTAGTGCAATTGAAATGTGTAAAAATGGTTTATTTACATATATTTTAGTGTAGCAATTTCAGAAATTTTATCACAAGTTGAATCTTCCTTTCTGTAAAATCTTAGAGCATGGCTTCTTGGCATTCATTCATTCATTCACATTATGTTCCAAGTGCCAAGAACTGTATTTGTTACTGGGGGTGTAAAAATAATGAAATCTGGATCTCTTGCCATGTGGAGCATTTAGGATATCCTAGAAACAGAAATGTAATATTGAATAATGCAATGTGATAAAAGCCCATCACAATCAAATGAATTATAAAGAAAAAAATACAGAAATAGTAGCCCACAACAAGCTTCTTCTGAAGAGGTGAGATTTAATCGGGGTTGTCTAGGATGAGTAGAAGTTTGTTGGGCAAAGAAACAAGAGGTTCAAGTTGTTTTTAGGAAGTAGGAGAGAAAAGAGAAAATAGAGAGAAGAAAGCCAAAACCCAAATACTCTCAAAACCCAGCAACACAGCCTGTAAAAGAAACTTGTGTAACTTGGAAAATGTAATGGAGGACAGGTAACAGGGTACTCTGGAACTTTGGTCTTCTGGGAACAGAGTTGAATCTTTGAAACTGGTGAGGAGAGACAGGCAGGAGGAGCTGCTGAAAAGCTTTTTATATCAGGCTACGAGTTTTGATTTTAGAGTGTCACTCTAAGTCGGTAAGGCACAATTGTTAGTTTCAGGCATATGTGTGACAGATAGGTGGCCGGAAATTGTTGCAGTAATTTATGGGGATCATGATGACTAGGGAGAGACCAGCTGTACTATTAGAAGTGGAGAGATTTTGTGTGGGAGACACTGCCAAGGGGGCATTAATAAATAATGCTTGTTATTAATTAATAATTGGATTTAAACTTGTTGCTGTTGCTATTGTTGTTCTTTTTTACCTCCTCCTTTTCTTTTTTGCCTCCTTTTTTTCCTGCTTCTGTTTCTCCTTTCTCTTCTCTTTCTCCTTCTTCTTCATCATCTCGTCTTTTCCCCATGAGGCAGAGGCCTATCCCTGCTATTCTGTGCAAGTGTTTATGTGTATCAGTCTCTGGGGACCTGAATTCATTAGAGGCTGGGATCCTTTCCTAAGAAACAGTGCTTAATAAATTCTTTCTAAATTTAAACAGGAAGCACACAATATATCACCTACATAAGCATACTTCATTATTTTATTATTTTGATATATCGATTGGATATTACAGGAATAACACAAGGTATGTATTACAAATCCATTTTTCATTGCCTTTAGTTAAGTAAAATAATCCAGGTTCCAATCTATAATGGTCGTAACAAATTAACCTTTACCGTTAATAACATCTTCTGCCTTACAATTGCTGTAATTTACTTTCATATGTATTTGTCTACACTTCTTTTCTGCTTTTGTTGTGCCAGGAGGCGTGTCCTTCTATTTTACAGGTAAAACTTTTAGTTCTGGGAAAGTCTAAAGTGGGCCCAACTGTGAACTTCAAAATCCTGGTTGTAGCTTTGTAGCCCAGGCCTCGAATCATAAGCCTGAGAGAAAGAAATAACAAGCGGCAATAGAATTTTCATGCTGTAAAATGGATTTTACTTTATATACAATATATTTAGTATTACATAATATATATATATATATATATATATATATATATATATATATATATATATTCCAGAGCATGTAATGCTGATTTAAAATGCTCTCGATTGTTCCGTTTTATGTGGGTGCAGTTAAGGGAGGCACACCAGTTGCTAGGACCTTGTGTGAGGACTTTGAACACACCCAGACTCCTAAAGCAGCAAGGCTTAACCTTGAACAGGTGAAAAACCAATCGCCCGTGGGGCACAGAGAGTGTGACACTGTAGCATCCCTTTGGCTGTCTGCAGCAGGATGCTGTGTCATCATGACTCAGCACCTCTCACAGATTGATTCTGCAGTCCAGGGAACACATGGGGTTGCTGAGCAGGGCTGTCATGTGGTGATAATTTGGAGCCACTGCACCTGTAATCACAACAGTGCACGTGTGTCTCTCACTTCCCTTTCTCTTTGGCTACAAACAGGGAGGGTGGACTGTCTCCAGGCAATTTATTCTCTCACTTCTGCAGAGGAGTCAAAGCAGGGAAATGCATGCTGTTCTCCATTGGTGCTGCAGTGGGCAGGTTGGTTACTTCTGGGAGCCACTCAGTGAAGGGCAGTGATAGAGGTACACACAATTGTCAGGAGCCTCCGTGTGCCTGAGAAGCCACATTCCAGGATGCCAGGATGCTAACGTTAGCTTGTGTGACCCGAGCACTTCACACGGCCAGTGATGTCATCAAAAAGATGCACACAACTAGTTTTTCAATGAGGATAAAAGTTGTACTAGTCTGTTGATTGAACTCATAACATATTCCTGGTGAAAGCTCTCTGGAGCAAGTCTGTGAAACTGATGGCATTAGCACACAGCAGCTGGACTCTCTTAAAGAAAATAGTTCTCCTTTTTGTCCCTTACTCCTATTCATTCAGAGGATCCAATTATACATCAGCTTTTTATGCTATTGAATTTAGAGATGACACAGGTCACCACACCTTCCAAATTCTCTATATGGGATAAAAGACTTGATAGAACACTATGACTTTTATGTGCCTTCAATATCAGCACAAATAAGGTGGACTGTGTGGTCTTTATATGGAAGAAAATAACGACTCATTTAGAGTAAATCTGAAATGCAGACCTTGAATCATTGTCAGCATTGGTAAACCTTTTAATTAAGCTATTGTCACTTTTGACATGCAACATGAAAACATGATGCTTGTTCTGGAACTATCATATCCATCCCATTGGCTTTCTAGGGATGCAGAGCCTGGGGTGTAGAGGAGGTGGAATTCTGATGGGAGGGGAGACTTTTTGATTGATCTACAACTACAATTCAAGTAAGAGAAGGGGAAAATGAAACTGAATATTTTATTAGCTCTTCATGGTAAAATTTTTATGTGTTTTATTTCCTTTTTTATTTGTTAGTCTTATTATTGCTTTCTGTGGTACTAGGGTCTTCACACTGAGCTGCATCCTCAGCTCTTTTTGTGCTTTTTATGTTGAGACAGGATGACACTAGGTCAGTGAGATTGCCCAGGCTCCAAGGAACTTGCAATCCCCTCACCTTCACCCCCCAGATGCTGGGGTTATAGGCATGTACTGCTGTGCCTATGTTCCTTTACCTTTGAAAGCAGTTCTATAAGCTGAGTATTATTCCTACTTTTTGCTAATGAAGAGTTGGGCTCAAAGTTGAGAAGCTCACAAGAATTACTGATCATCTATCATGCTCATCATATGTCAGATACTATATTAGGAATATATCATGGATTTTCTCATAGTCTTCTTGAAATAAATAGCATTTGTTTTTACATATGTGAATTAAATATATTATGCTGTATTAACAAGCTGACCCTAAATCTCAATGGCCTCATACTATAAGGGTTTATTTTTTGCACATATCAGGTTAACTGGGGTTCCAGGTGACTTTGTAAAATGGTCCATCCTCATGGTTTCTTGGCTGTGAAGCCAAAGTACCACCACACTGCAGTTACGTTGCTTAGGACAGGGCTTCATGTTTGTCCTGTAGGGAAGTGTGATGGAGAAATAGTGCATGGGTTTTTAAGGCCTCAGCCTGGAGATCATTCACGTTACTTTCTGTCACAGCCTGTTGACCAAAACCCTCAATGTAAGGAGATCAGAAATGTAAGGAACAAGGATCTGGGTGAGCATGATTGGGTCTGCTATAATGTTGTAATCTCTGCTTTAAAAAAAAAAAAGCGAGGCTAGAGCATGCTTACTTTAGCATATACTTATATTCAGTAGACTTACTGCTTACAAATAGCTCTAAGTCAAAGAGGCTCTTTATGCGCTCTCTACTCCTCCTACACCCTCCAACACCTAAGTGTTCTGGCAGTTTTGAGTTGAGCCGGGTCTCCCGCAGCCAGCCGCTGTGATGGCTCCCACCATCACGGTCCCCTTCCCCCATGCCCTCCTCTTCAGATATTTACGTCTTCTTAAATCAAGAGGGCAGACCTGTGGAACCAGTATGTATTACAGAGATGACAATGTGATCAGTGCGACTGCGATACCAGGTCATGAGCGGTGGTGGCTTCTGCCTGGCTTTGTTGGAGCATTCACTGTGGGGAAAGCCAGCTGCTAGTACACGAGGAGAGTGAAGCAGCCCCGTGGAGCTCCCCAATGGCAAGGAACCGAGGCCTCCTGCCAACACCCAGGGCAGGGCACCATTTGTGAGAGTGAGTCATCCTGAAAGCACCAGCATCAGCTACGTCACACTTCTGGTGACTGTGCCCAGGCTGCCGGGAGGACTCGAACAACATCACTCACCTAGGCTGCTCCCATGGAAACCGTGAGATGATAACTACTCTGTTCACTGCTCTGTAGTCTTGATAAGTTGTGTGATTGTTCATCATGGATCTTAAATGTCCTCTGAGACCCACCTATTAAAGACTTGGTCCCCAATGAGGCGCCATCAGGAGCTAAGTCCCACGGGTGGTCTGCAGATCACTGAAGGAATGGTGGGACCCAAGTCCCCTCCTTGTCCTCTCCCTTTTTTCCCATGAGGTGAACAGTTTTGCTGTGCCATGTGTGTCCCCGGCATGTGCTCCCTTACTGTGGGACCAAATCATTCATGGACTGAAACCTCCAACACTGTGAACCAAAGCAGACCGCTTCTCTTGAAATGCTGATTATCTCAGGTACTTGGTGTAGTGATAGAAAAGCCCACTAACACACATGCGTGATTAAGGAACGTGGATCTCTTTGGATTATTTTCTTACAGTGTTATTTCCCTTTACTCTGGGACTTCCTATTTATGACAGTGAGTCTTTAAGTGAGCTGACTTATAAAGTAGCATGTTTTGCAGTGGTTATTTCACAATATAAGTGATCCTTGACTTGCAGTGGGGTTGGGTGTGTTCCACAGAACCCATCATAGACTGAGAAAAACCATAAATTGAAAATATACTTATTATAGTAATCTAATATACCAAACATGATAGCTTAGCCTAGCTACCTTAAACATGCTTAGAATGCTTATGTTAGCCTGCAATTCGGCAAAAATCATCTAATTCAAAGCCTATTTAATAATCAAGTGCTGAATGTCCCATTAATTTATTGACTATTGTACTGAAAAACAACAACAGATTGGTTATATGGATATTCTTCTATACCATCATAAGTAGAAATATCTGAAATGGAACCATCTTAAATTGGGGGCTGCCTGTAACATGTTAGGAAATTTTAGTTGCTTAAGTCCTGTTATTCATTTTACTCTAATAGTTGTAGGAAAACTCTGAACATCCACACTAAAAAAAAAAATTCCATCGTCTACTTAGTTCAAAAGGGAGAAATTTTGCCATCTACTTTCCAGCAAATGTGTGTTTTTCTGCTTGAAGTCATTACCTGTTGGTAACGATTTTATATTTTAAATTGTTTTGTGACACTGTGAGAAAGACCAAGCTGGGGACATTGCAATGACAGAGTATGGTCAGGACAAGGACCGAGCCGAGAAGGGTCTGCTCGTCTGATGGCCAGGAGGAGGGTTGTTTCGGGGCTTTAGTGCTCCGTGCCCTGGCAGAGGGATCAGAGAAGCAGAAAAGGAAGAGGCAGGATTCTGCAGGGGAAGGAGCTGGCTGCAGCCCGCCCATCATCAGAGATATCACCGCAGGCCAGCAGAAACCCTCACCAGGCCCGTGGGGGTTGCAGACTTCACTGAGTCCCGAATGCCATCACTCTGCATCGTTACGTGATGATCTATCATTAATTCTTAGTTTATCATTAAAGAACAGGCCCTATCTGTAAACATGGTAATTTTCTGAAATATCTGAAGTCACGCTTCTGCACACAGGGGAGGATATGTGTGAATTAATGTGCCTTTCAGTTTTTGAAACACTCATGTTTTGCTCTTGGATGGTGCATGATTATTCAGAAGTGACTTCTTACATTCTTCCTTTTGTTAGTGCATGTTTATAGTCCATGGCGATTTCATTCATCTTGGGGAGTCAGTGCGTGTTCGTAACACAGCTTAGTTCTTTTTCCTTCTCCTTCTCCTCTTAAGCTGAAGATTCTTGTGTTTCTTAGGGCACCAAGTTTGAGGGAGCTGTTGCCAGTGTCCTTTAGCTACAAAGTCCAAAAAAAGCAACAGGATATTTCTATTCCATTTAACATAATCTTACTACCTCTATTTCAGAAATCTTCAGATGAAATAATCTTGTCTCAACAAAGCCTTTCCTCGGCCACTCATACCTCTTTACTAACTTAACCCATTAGCAAAGCCTCTCGCCACAGAATCTCCTGAATTTCTATTTTGGCATAAATTTTGCCAGTGGGGCATATGACAGACAAAGAACATGTTGTTGGAAGCCTGATTATTCCATAGAAACATACCCAAGTCAGGGGAACAATGACTGTCTATCGTATGCACATACACAAATTTTGTATATTTACACATACAAAAATAGAGCTTTATGTATGTTTCTGTTTATGACAATGAATGCTTTCAACAGGTGGAGATAGGGAATCTCTGTGGAAGGTAGGTTCAGACAAGAGGAAGCCAGCGAGGCGGTTAGACACAAGAGCACCTTCCTGACTTTAGAGACTGAGGAAAAGTGAGAATCAGTGGTAACCCCAAGGTTCCCCATCCCCTGATGCTGGGTATTGAACTCAGGGCTTTTGCCCTGAGCTACATTTCTAACATATTTTGGATTCTTTATTTCCCGTGGAGGACTCCCTGAGCTGCTGAGTTGCCAGGCTAGGCTAGATTTTCCTCTTGCCTTAGCCCCCCAGGCTGCTGGGATTATAGGCATGTGCCACCCTGCCTGGCATTTCAAGGTATCTAATTGCAAGACATACTTCAACTTGCCTAGGGAAGCAGAAGCATTTCAGTTGATTTGCTGCAGGCTTTAGTTTGTAAAGCATAAAACTAGGATTGGAATCTGGGACATTCTGATTTTGGAATGTTGTCTTTCCATTATCAAGGGTGCTTTTTCTAGGGGTCACACATGCCTCCCTGGAGTTCCTGGAGTTGATGAAGGGGTGAAATGTCAGGGATGCTCTTTGTGTGTGTGTGTGTGTGTGAATTTTCCTGATCAGAGAATCCGGCCTTTGAGATTCTCAAAGGGATGACCCTTGTGAGAATAATAAAGCTTAAAACTTCGTCTTTCCTTGGTGACTTCCTGGCTCTAAAAGGATATGAGGTGGGAGGGAGGGTCCTACCTGATGGTGAGTCACAGACTAGTGTGTCCCCAGGGTGCAGGGACCCGGCAGTGTGAAGCAACCTGATGGTGAGACGAAGAGAACAGAGCAAGCGTGGGAGCTGATGTGACGTCCTGAAGGAAAGACTTTGACTTGGGGCTGGGCCAGGTCCGCCTCCCAGGCAGGCAGGAGAGGAGGCTTCCAGGACCAGGCCTCACTGATGCTGTTACCGAGTCCGGGTGCTGCTACTGCGTGCCCGGGGCCCCTGGTGTGTGGTTTCTGACCACTGGCTGGGAAGGGTGGCTACCTTTGTTGAAAACCAGCTTACATTTTATGACCAAGGGCTTCTCTCTGCCAATTTTATAATCAAGGGTGTGATCCATTTACATTCTGTGGGTAAAAAGCCATTGGCTTTAATTGAAGAAGGCTGCTTCTGCTGAGTTACTGTGAATGTATGTCTTGGTTACTTTTCTCTCATTGCTGGGACAAAATACCCAACACCCAAAATGAAGGAAGGAAAGGTTTATTTAGCTCACAGCTTGTGGATGTTTCAGTCCATAATCGGCTGGATCCAAGGCAAGGTGGCCTGGCACAGGGGCAACACTTTAAGGCAGCAGCCAGAGCGAAAGCGAGAAAAAGCCTCTTCTCCCTTCTGCTGTCCACAGGCCACCCCCACCTCCAAGGCTAGTGTAGCACTCACAAAATCTTGCCCTTCTGTTGCTCAGGATAAGGCTATTTACAAAGTAAGGATTCTGCCTGCCTGCTGAGTCTCTCAGTTAAATTTCTAAACTTCTCAAGTTGACACAATGTACTAACTATAACAATCTACTATATTAGGGTCAACATAAGGTTCTGAGGTTCTGGTTATAAAAATTTTGAAACCATGAAAACAATTCAGCATGAAAATAATGTGGTCAACCATCTCCAATTACTCTTCATTCGCCTCCAGCACAGTGCTACAAAAGATGGTTTACAGGACAACTGTCTATGGGGGAAAATAGAGGCATCACGTCATTACAGCTGTGCACCTGCTGCTCTGGCAGTTACTTCTGGATGTTGAGAGCAAAATCCAGTGGGGGTGCTTACAGCATCTTTCCTATTACAGCAAAGTAGCAATGACACCATTTTCTTAGGATCCACTACCGTTGATTTAGGTATCCAGATAATCTAAGAGTGTTTGCTGGGCTCTGCCTCTGTCACAGGTGAAGACGAGGAAGATGAGTTATACTTGGAGGCTGAGATTTTCATGTGTAACTAACTTGTAGTCAAGCTCTTTCTTCCAGCAAAGGTTCACCGAGAGACTCTAGCCAGCATCCCATAGTGCACTGAGTTGCATGCACCTGAAAAATGGAGGAATCACTGTTTAATATTAAATACTAGGGTAAGGAATCTGGCATATAAAGTTGTGGGTGTTGATAGAGAGTAAATCAATCAAACTGTCCAAAATTGCAATAGGACAAATAAAGAGCTCCTGAAAGCTGTCAGGAACAGATGATAATGACATCATATTAAGAAAAATATATAATATGTTTTGCTCCGTTCAAGGAAATGCCTTTTGTTTTTCTTTTTGGCATAATAATAAACATTAATCTCAGTGGCAGTATCATGTTTTGGGAAAAGAAGTAACAGAATGTAATGGAGAAGCATTTAAACACATAGTATTCTAATCAGGCATGCACAGAATGTTTCTACAGCTCCTTACAGTTGACAAAGCCCTTTTAGCATTTATTATCTCAGCCAAATGGGTTCCAGGCTTACTTCTAATTTCCCAGTTGACTCTATGAAATATGGAAAATTGCTAAGCTTTCTCTGAATCACTTTCTTTTTCTTGCAAAATGAAAAAAGTAATGCTATCTCAAATAGATATTTTTTCCAAATAATCAAATAAGATCATGTTATCTATATAAAGAAATTAGCAATCACAATAAGTGAAAATCGCAATCACCTGACCTAAATATTTTGCTAGTTAACTATATTATTTAAATTTAGTAATGTGTTGAGAATTTTGGAGTATAATTAGAACAGACTGATGAAAATAACATTTTAATATGTCTGATATTTAAATATTGTTCTTTTACATATATATATCTTAAAACAACTACTGTACTTTATTATATTTTAGGTCATCACAACAAAGTAGTATTTTAAGTCAAATCTTTAATAGCTTAAAGAGCATTATGCCATAATGTTCTCATTTTTCTTAACATGCTCTTTATTTTTCATTAATTATTTTTCCTATGGAAAGGAAATCATTTTCTGACACTTCAAAAAAATTAATATTTTCCAGGTGCATTTGATTAACATGTAAGTTTTTATTTTCTTCATGATTCAGTTAAGTAAAGATGATTCACTATTATGTTAATCCAAGTTTTAAAACTTGCATTGCAATAGTTATTTAAAATTCAAAGTTTTCTACACTTAACCTGAACTTTTGACACCTGAAATGGGTGTCAAGATTAAATCATGTTTCTTTCTTCTTTTGGCCTTGAATGAAATATAATAGCTGTGTGTGTGGAGGGAGGTTTTCTATTCTCAACAAACTTTTAATTTGATGGCGAAGAGAGATAAAAATTCATTTATTAAACATACCAGTGCTTGTTAATGAAGAGCTATTGTACATAGGGTCAGAACAGTAGCTTTTGCTTGTGTGCAAGTTTCTGTATCCCCATATTATTCCCTCTGTATTGTCATTGTCCTGTTGGTATTGTACTCCAAAGAGCAAAGCCCCTGTCTCATCTGGTAGATATTTAACCTTTTATGGCAGAACCATTCCTTCATCTTAATATCTCTAATCCCTGCCTTGCTTACTGCTAATTAAACACTTCCTGAATTCATCTTGGCTCTCAGAAGTTTGAAGGACCTGCAGAAGAGGTGACATTTCACAGATGAGATACTATTCAGCTCGGCCCTCGAAGAATGATGAGGTGACAAAGGACAAAATCGGGGCGAGGAGGGAAGTCCTTTCAGCCCCTAAAGCATGAGGGGAATGAGTGTTTGTGAAGTGTCTAATGCCGGGGAGTGGCTGGACACAGAGATGAAGCGTAAACTAAGGGCAGTTAGAAGGAGTTTGACTCAGGGTCGCCAGTGTAGACCCTTCTGGAAGCGATCAGATCGGAGCTATTTCTATCTGTAGTGAGGAAGCTGTAGGCAGCACCGGCACCACAGAGACAGCTGGGACAAAAGTCCAGATGGAAGACCGTGATGTCCTACACCAAGTCAGTGGCCATGGAATCCAGCAGAGGCTGTGATTCCGAGACCCCAAAGAAGCTGGGTCCTGGGCTCATAGCTGCCCTGCTGACCCGTTACATTGTCTGAGTTGTCTAACTCAGACAATGATGTGACTTGGGAAACAGTTTAGAATTAGCTACCAATGTGGCAGCAATCTAAAATTGTCTGTTTTACAGCTTATTGTCTGTTAAACCTGCCCTGCTGACCTGTTACTTGATTGATAAAAACAATTCCATCTCATTTAAACCAGTGACTTCCTGCACCATCGCCTTACCCCTTTTGACTTGTTATGCTTTCACCATCTTGAGTGTCAGCCTTTGAAGTCAGGTAGATTTCCTGCCATCTCCACACTGCCTTTCCTGATCCTGAGTCCCCCGTATAAACAGCGCCCTCCCTGTTGCTAGGTCGCCTCCTCCCCTGGACCACAGGCAGTAGAGAGTGTTGGGTATTTGTGTGCTGTTAACAATGACACTTGCTCTTCCTGGGGACCTCGAGCTTGGCTGTCTGTCTTCTCTGAAGTTGACTCGTCAGTGTACCTTTGTGATATGCAGTCATTGCATTCATCTTGGGGACTAGAACACACATGTAGCTTCTGGGTCATTCTGGCTCTCCTTTCCCCTTTCCTCTCTCCCTCCTTCCCCATCTCCTCCCCATCTCCACAGAGTAACAGAGAGATTTCTCTCTTTTATTTTGCTATTTAAATTATTTATACTTAGGTCTCTTCCATGAGAGAAACCGTGTGATATTTAACTTTCTGTGTCTGTAATGCCCTAAAAGAAGCTTGTCAATTAATATGTGGTGTCTTATGATTTATTCTTTCATTTATGGTTAAGAAAGTGACATACAGTTTACTTGGTAACTTTAAGACAGACATCTTTATCCACTGTCTTTCTCCTTTTGCCTTTGCGAGTTGTCTAACTCAGACAATGATTTGACTTGGGAAACAGTTTAGAATTAGCTACCAATGTGGCAGCAATCTAAAATTGTCTGTTTTACAGCTTATGGACTCAGTGTGCATGCTTGTAGGGTGTATGCATGCATGTGTGATTGTGTATGTGTGTGTGTAATCATATGTGTGTTTGTACTGCCCAGCGTTTAGAGTGGAATAAATATGAGGCAGAGATTGGCTTGGCTAAGGCTTAAAAATATCTGGAATTATGTTCTTACAGCAAAAGTCCATTGAAGGGGAAGAGTTTCCACAGGTTTGAATGGTGAGCAAGGTGATATGATCATATTTTTCCTTGACATTGACTCTAAACTTTTCTTTCCTCTCCAGTTTGTCTCAGCTTACTGTGGCAGTATTACCTATGATTTCTGCAGACTCTAATCAGACATTTATATTTCCATCTGTCCTACCTCTTAGTGTAGTGTAATAGTTTCAATTACATATCCAGCGCTGCATGAGACACCCTCTGATGTGCCCTAAGGTCATCTTTGTTTTAAAGGACATGGACAAGCTCCATCCTTTCTTTTTAACATTCTGCCCCATTCATGATTTAATTTATTTTCTACCCAGATGCTGTCATCTGTATCCTATGATGTTTTCCCTATTATATTTAGCGCTCAGGAAAATTTGTAGATGTAGAAATCAAATTATTACCCCCGAGGATGGCTTGTATTTCTAGACATAAAGCGAAATGTGGCTTTTTTCTAAGTCACTCTACAGTTTCTAGTGGAATTATGTTGAGATGTTCAGAAAGCTAGCACATTAAGGCAGTGAATTTTCTTCCCACTATTCTACTTAGTGCAGAAGTTTCATTCCATAGGAGAATTTCACTGAGTTAGAAGGACTACAAAGGAAGCTTTGTAACTTTAAGGGAGCCACTGTGTATTTTCAGATACAGTATTACTAACTTCCTATTTCATTGTGTCCTGTAGCTTGAAGGAAACAGTGATGGAAGACCTGCCTTTTATCTGGTAGTGGATAGAAATGAATGAGAAACTATGAACTAGCAAGAGGTACCGGGGATGTAGGTTTCCATGGAACATTGATTAAATCATCCAAATGCAGCAAAAAAGCATGGAGCTCAAAAAGTGATGGGAACGTAGCACTAGGTTCAGTAGTACCATATATGCTTTTCCATTGTATACTAAGCACATTTTCATTGTACCTGGCACATATTTGGTGGTTACAGTCATCACTGAATGCAATTGAAAAATTTTCTAGGTGTTAACTGGAATTCATTAGAGTTTCATCCTAGATGAATATTTACATTTGAAAAAAGAGGTTTTATCATCTGAATTCTTTTCAAAAACCTTCATTAATGTACCAGCCAGCTTTTTGTTCCTGCCACAAAATACCTGAGACAATAAACTTTAAAGTATGAAAAATTGAATTGAGCTCATGAGTTTGTTACTGTGTGAGGCAGTGATCACAGCGGGGAGTGTGTGGTAAGACCTCATGGCATCTAGGATAGGAAAGAGACGGCGAAGGGCCTGGGGGTCTCCACATCCCCTCTGTGTTCCTAATGACCTAAGGTCCTCAACGAGGCTGCACTGCCTAGAGGGTCTGCCACCCCGTTGTAGTGCCATCATCTGTGAACCAAGCCTTCCTCACGTGGGCCTTCTGGAGACACTTATCCAGAGCACAGCAGTTATAAGTCTTTAATTTTTGTTAAAAAATGTATTTTTTGTGTCCTATGCAAAGAATAGTTTTGTGGCAGGGGAATAAATGTAAGCACTTACCAATATACATGTGTTGTGTTTTCAGGTGGAAGAGAGATAAACACACAAACACACACACACACACACACACACACACACACACATCGTGCTGCCAGTAGATCAGCTGATGACTTCGAGTCATGCATGAATCAGGCCCTGATGGGTCATGCATAGTCCCCCCTGCCCCCAGTGACCTTAATTTTTTCATTGTTGACTGCATTCGACCTTCCTGGCCTGGCAGTAGTTAAAACACTGGAAATTAAGGATTATCATAAATTCATTGGTGTTACATCAATTTTACAAGATCCTTATACTGATGGTGTTGACAACTATTAAGTATCAAAAACTAATTTAAAATGGGCTTCGGTGATGGTCATAGGTAGTAATGATGGAGAAATTCTTTGTTTCACACAGATATTCCTGTCTTACAGGCTGTGATGGAAACACATGGTGAATATTTGCAATTTAAAAAGTATTAGAATAAACCACACATTACTACTAATTTCCTGAAAATACTCGCCTCACTCTGAGCACATTTAGCCCTTTGTTCTCATCCCTTTCTGAAGCAGTTCCGGGTGTCCCCTTTCCCGAGTGTCTATGTGGTGTGATAAGGAATATGGTGAATGCTGCTGCCAGGCAACATCCAGCAGAAAGACAGACTTGCAAAAATATGACCGGTGACCACATCCACTTTACTGACCAGCACCTTGTCACTCTGGCTCTTCCCCAGAGTCAAAATGGTTCTGAGAGGTAAGCATTGAGTCGGTTTAGGACATGGGGCAACCAAGACAGTGCAATGAAAGGCGCAAAATAAGAAGCGAGGGGAAGTGTTTTGAAGTATTTGAAGGAGAGTTGTGGTGCTGTGCCTTTTGCTGTAATGCTCTTAAAAAATCAAGCACTTACTGTAGTTTTCCATCACGTCTCACACAAAGTTTCAGTGCAACAACTCATTTGACTTGACAGTGTGAAAGTGACATGTGTTTGATAGAAATCATACTTGGGATTTGGGATTTGGCTTTTGTCTCAGCAGTCATGTGCTGTGGATACTCTGAACAGCCTGATTTGTGTGAGAAACAAGTGATGGGGTACTGTTCACCTATGACATCCAGGTATTTAGGGGGATTTGGTGCATTTTTGAGTAGCGATATATTTATAAGACTTAAATTTCTCAGAACATAATCGCATTGTGAGTTGGAGAGCACCTGTCACTACTATAGTCCTGGAAATACATATGTGAATCAGAGTTTTGTTAGTGATACATATTCCTGTCATTTGATGTGGAGTTGCTACTCACAGGAAGCCAAAAGCTTTAAAACTTACATGACATTATCATTTTCAAAGGCAAATAACTACTCAGTAATGTTTCTGTAAAGTTTTATAAAGTTTTTGTAAAGGTTTTCTCCATCAGAAATGTGAGACACTCTTTCCAAATGGAAATAATTGGGTCTCCCCTGGTGAGAACTGCATTCTGACAGCTCTGCTAATCTGATTGTTTGGAATGTAATCACTGGTGTTATTGCTGTATGCCTACAGGTAAACACATCTTCCAGCAAAACATAACAAGCCAGACCTGAGGGCTTATGTCAGTGTTTCTTTCTGAACTCAGCTAGTCTGAGACATTTAAAAGTTCATAAATCAGTGAACCTATTTTTCAATACTTCTCTCTCACCAGCAGTCTATTTGTAGAGAGCAGGAGCAGTAGCACAAAATAACACTTATTAAACACTTATTATATTCCAGGCATAGCCCTAAGCTCTTCATCAGCTGTAATGCATTTAGATCCCTCTGTGCTCCTCTTACAGCCCATGCCATGGACGCACACAGAAATAACCTGCTCCAAGTCCCTCAGCTGAGAGCTGATGGGTGCAGGATTTGAATTTAGGAATCTCACTGCAGAACATGCTGTTTCAACTGGCACCCAGAGCTGCCTTGTTTGAGGGGAGAATGAGGATCCCAGAATTAACCATCTGTTGGCTTCTGGACCTCCACGACAGCTATGGGTGGAGCGTCTCTGCACCCTGACAGACCAGTGATCGGCGCCTTCAGACACTCACAGAGAGGACCTATGGCTTCTCTGCAGAAAGTGGCCCTACCCTTGCTGGAGGAGGACTTACTTGTACACAGTGAAGGATGATGTGGCACATAAAGGGGTGGATGGATACTCCAGAGGAGGCAGGCAGCCAGGCAGCCTGATGGTACAGGAGGAACTCACAGTGGAGTCTAGAAGGACATTGTTCTTTTAAACCACATTGTCATGAAAGTAGTGCACACACATTAAGATCAGGCTTTATGACCGAAAGTATAACTGCTCCCCGTTCCTCAAACACTTCCTAAAAATAGCTGTTACCTTAAACAATTTGAAATGGAAGTTTCTGGGTAGCTAATGCCTGTAGATATGAATCAATCTACGTATATATACATTATATAAAAATATATAATATGTATATACACACAAACATTCTTTCTCTCTCTCTATGTATATATTTCCTATAGTAAAATCACATTTTACTTCTTGTTCTGGGATTTTTTTCATTTAACAAATTATAATTGTTCCATTTTGGAAGGCTATATCAGTATATTGAGAATTATTTTTTAAATGATGAAATCATTTTAAAAAACAGTGGTGCACAACATTCCATTTTAGGAATTTGTTAATGTAAACAATAAAATAGACAGCATTTAAAATGATAAAGTAATTTACTGCATTGATCTCCATCTGTTAGAAACCGGGCTGTGTCCTGACTCTGTGGCTTTTGCTCCTGTGGCAGCCTATGCCGCGGGGCATCCTGGGTAAAGAGGCCTAATCTTGCCTTCTAGCATTGGGATTGCTGCATATCTTGCCCTGAGGAATGCTAGATCTCTATCCAGTTAGTACATTTGCAAGATTACCATTAATAACAGCAGATTTTATGTAACATACAACTTTTTTGGTGAAGAAGCTTAACAGACCGAGTAGCTGTTTGCTTCCTTACCCCTCACTTCTGTCAGGCAGGAGGCAGGAGTTAACTTTTCGAATACTGCATTTTTAAAGATCAGGTAAATGCAAAGACTCTGTACCTGAAGTCCTGCATCTATGTCTAATTGCTTCAGAGGTATTCCATCTGGGAAGGGGCTCTTCTGTCTTGTAGGTTGCATAATTAAGTCTCTACCATTTTTCTTTTAGTAGAGCAGAGAGTTGTGCTAGGAAGAGAAGGTTTTCTGGCTTTACCTTCAGCTGAGCTGGCAAAGACAGAGTTCACCTGCTCTTCAGCAAGAACTCATTAAAATCGCCTTTCTTTGACCTTCACTGAAATATTCATCACTTTCTTTTGCTCTAGTTCTACACTTAAATGTTTGCCATGACCTCATGTCAGATAGTATTAATAGTATTTTGTGAAAAGTTCTAAAGATAATAATCCTGAGCAAGAAGCATTAGACCTGATGGTCAGGATGGGTGGGGACTTAGTGACAACTCAACTCTCTCTCTCTCTGTAGAGAGCCATGAGGCCTTCATAGCATCGCTTACCTGAGAAAGAAAAAAACCTTATGACCAAATTAGCTATAAGGTAATTTATTATTGCTCTACTTTGTTGAATCAATATGAGCACTTTCTATAACTGTGCGATATTGAGAATTATTAAAAATATATTCACATATATTACATTTGCAGTATGCTGTGTAAGGTTTTCATGTCGTGAAGACAGAAACCATACCATAGTGTCAATAAATTATAATTTAATGCCAATGAGAGGAGAACTACTCACAGTTCTCTCCCTTCTGTAGAATGCCTCATGCCTTCTACATGCGCCTCAGGCCATGTGTGGCTTGCACTGATTCGGGCACTGGTTACAGCAACACCTTGTGCAGTTTGGATATAACTTCACTAACACATTCCTTGAAATTTGTCACCAGAAATCAACTTTACATAAAGCCCTTTGGTACTGTGAATTCATGGATGCCTGTAACATACAGTGGTTATGTAAGTTTCACTGGATACGGTGCTAATGAGATGTAAAATGTCAAGCACATTTGTTCCTTTGTCACAAACTAAGCCCATGCATTGTGAGACACTATGTCAGAAAATGCTTAGTCCATTGTTCTGTCATCATTGCCACATTTTGCTCTTTCTGTCACTCTGTGAACTTTCATTTATTTGGTTTCTTCTGAGCCAGTTGGCTTTGGATGCTGAGAATACATGGGTGAAAAAGATAAGTTGCTTTTCCGCAAGGCTGTTGCAAGGTCCAGAATGAGAAAGGCGGTCGTGCCCGTGGGAATGGGAGGCAGGGTGAGCTGAGCAGGACTAGCTGTCGCTGGGGTGCAAGGGAGTTTTTACAAATAAGGGGACTCTTTACCACAGGTCTGGAAGGGTGAGCAGATTTCACTAAATAAATGAGAAGAAGAAGACTCTCTTTGCAAAGAGAGACTAGGCACGAGTTGTGTACATTCTGCCACTTGTTATGTAGGAGGAACTGCAAATGATTCTTTGAATTATATTGATGGAATATAAACACCACCTAGGACCCGGGCGCCGGGCTCAGGATGGAAAGCTGCTGGCAGAGAAGAACTTAGCATGACACCAAAGTGGAATGAAGTCAAGGCAGGAGCCTTACATAACCAGGAAAGTGGATTTAGACTCAGGCTGGTGGTTGATGTGGAAGCCAAGGAAGGACTTGAAATAGGTGTAACAACAGGAAAATCGCTCCAGCTGCAATGTGAGGAGTGAGTTTGAGGGCTCGAGTGTAGGAAGGAGCAGTTAATAAGGAGACTATCACCATCCATAGTCCAGGTGGAGATGGCAGAGTCCAGCAGTGGGGACGGATTGAGAAGTTGCCTCTACTTGTAGAGCAGTTGTGTGTGGGGACTCTCCCCATGCTGGAAGTGGAGACCCGGGGATAGGAAGCTGGGATTCAGGCAGTCATATCCAGAGGGGCCTGAGGAATTTTGGTGGTGATATTTGGGGTCAGAAGACCTAGGAGAATCCAGGCCAAGATTTCAATTGGGTTTATCAGAGCCTAGGAGGGGGGCTGAATTGGGGCACAGCTTAGGAGGGGTCCTAGCGGCTGGGACTGAAGCCATCCATAGGAGCTGATGAGACCTCCAGGGAAAGCATCTCCAATGAGAAGAGGACCATGCTCGGACTCCTGAATGACAGGGAGGGAGAAGACTTGGGTGGTGAAGTGGAGCTGAAGGTATGGGGAAGAAAACACACAGCACGATGGAAGATCAGGCTGAATGTTAGCACACTGCACTGGTGCTGTTTTCATGTCTTTTGGCTCTCCTGGGTTGCATGTGGTAGGTATGGGTGGCTGAACCCAGAGTTCAGTGTCTGAGCAACAATATAGCTTTTGTTTTTAATTTTAGAGGAAAGGTCTCATTAAGTCACTGAGTTGCCAAGAATAGCCTTGGACTTGCAATCCTCCTGACTCAGCTTCTCAAGTAGCTGGGATCACTGGCATGTACCACCAAGCCTGGAGTGTCTGAAGTTTTTTTTTTTTCATATGAGTCAAATATACTTCTCATGTGGTATATTGACTTTATTTTTAGATGTAGTGGTTTTCAGTTTCTTGTGAGCTAGACACTAAATTCTGATTATTTTAGACAGGACCCTTTAGCATTGGGACCACATACTTTCTTGTGCTATGTATAACACAGGAAGGTAAATTTAAATCTTTTGGTTCATGACACCTTTCTTTCAGGACAGCAGAGACACACAAAGAAGGTGGGAAGGAAGAGTGGGAATTAGAGCGATCTATTAAAAGAGATGATATTTTGAGACGAAAATTTTATCTTTTAAAGACTCTTTGTTCTTTTACTACCTGTATCTCAAAAGAATTCCTAGATTATGTAATTGCTTTTGGCTAAGATGGGCTTATCCTAGGTATGAGTAAATGTAGATAAAGGTTTACAAGCTCATAAAACAACTTATATTTTTAGTAGGTAAAATTTTCCCCACATTTGCATCTAATCATGCTATTTTTTTTTTTAGCATTCTTAGGGTACTTTGGTGTTGGTGATGTACATATTCAAGTCTGAACTTAAATAGAAGATAGAAGATAGCTAGTGATAGATGAGTAGATAGATTTTGAGTAGGTACTTTATGGTTACAAAATCTATAACTTTGTTGCTTTCTGCAAGTACCAAGTCTCCAGAACACCTTGCAATATTTAGAAACATCTCAGCCAGATTCATAAAATATCTCTGCTATAGAGAAGCTGTACTTTAAACATTTACTTGTAGGCAGATCCCAGAACATGTTTTTCCCACGGAAATGATGTCATAAGTGTGGCTGGTGTTCAAGCTGTGTTCACTGTGGAGGTTTGAAATATGTCCAGAAATTCTTTGACAAATCCTTCAAGTGGCAGAGCTAAGTCTCCCTTAGTGGACTTACTGACTGACTTCTAACAAATAAAAAATCCCCCCCAAACCTCTCAAAGCCAGAGGTGACGGAGTGTGGCTTCAGAGACTAGACTATGAAAGGCACCTCACCTCCCTCTTCTGTCTTGGTCCTGGATCCCTGGACCACGGAGAAGTCAGCTGTCACTTCCAGGATGTGCAGGTAGCTCGTGCAAAGGCTTACGTGCTGGGGCCAGAGGCGTGAATGAGCCACCTCGGCTGTGACCCCGCAGGACTGTCAGGCCTGGGGATTCTGCTGTCCTCTTGAGAGGCTGCTCCTGAGTTTCTGACCCACAGAAGACAGGAATTGTTTTCTTTTTCTTTTTGCCATTTTAGGACTCTGAATTGTTGAGATTCTCACAGTAGCTCTTCTGTGCTATAATCTCTTTATACTTATGACTGTCCAATAAACCCCCCACTCACAGTTTTATTTTTTGTGATTTCCATTGTTTGAATGCAGTCTGAAAATATTAAATGGAAAATACCAGGAAGAGCAAACCATAGGTTTTCAGTTGTGTGCTGTTCTGAGTGATGCAGTGAAAACCTTCCTAGCCTCCGCCCTGGCCTGGACATGAATCACCTTTCTGTCCAGTGAGTCTGCGCTGACTATGCTAACCTGCCTGCTAGTCACTCAGTAGCTTTCTCAGACATAGTGCAGTGTGTGTGTTTTGATTTTTTCCCCTTCCATAGTCTTAGTTTTTATTCTGAAATCCAAAAATAAGGTCTATCAGTTTGTTAAGATGACTTAATAGTAGTTCTCAAATATACTGCAGATTTGTTGCCCCATAATTTCCATCTAGTACTCAGAATTTGTCCTAGTTTAACCAAGCTTTAAGCTCACACTACAGTCATACTTTGGTGCTCAGCTGCTTTGAAACTCATCAAATTTGGTACCTAACACATTTTTTGATGCAAAAATATTGTCTCATTATTTGTTTGGTATTCAGCTTTAAAGCTAGAACTTGTTGGTATTGGTTGCCTTGTGAATCACTACCCTTTGTAAGCTGAACAATTCATTTGATACATCTTTTTTGGTACTTGTTACCCCTCATGAAACCAGTTCATGATAAATATCAACATAGCACTCTATGTAATACTTAGGTAAATCCAAGGAAATGCACTTGTTCAGAGATTTCACTTTTCTTCCTGGGAGCATTCAACGCTCAGCTTCCTGGCCTTGAAATTTCTGTTACAAAGAAAAAGTGAAAACTGTGTATGTGGAAACATGTATTTTAATTATCTTTGTGGAACTGAAATTTTTAGACTCCCCACAATAATGGAATGATCATGGAAACAAGGTGTTTTTCACCATGCGTGACTCAGAAAAGATGAATATGCTAAGAATATGTCATTAATTCTCTTTGGTGGTTTTTAAGTAATAAAATGAATGTTACATTGTCAACCTGGAGAGTGCAGTTTGGAGAGTTGTGTCCCTCAAGAAGAGCTACATGTAATTAAGCTGAGTAGATGGGGGGAGGGCAGAAAAGCTGTGAGCAAAAAGGGTAGCTGACTTTATCAGTGGAATTAGGATTTCTCAAGTTTTAGTGGAACTAATTTTGGCTGGGAAGCTGGAACTCAGAGATAGAATTTGATGTTAATTTATTTTCCCAGGATGACTTATATGTATCTTGATTTCTCAACAGCAGCACTTCTGACATTTTAGAGTTCCCCATCATGGAGAGTGTCTTGTAAATTGTAAGACGTTTACCTGTGACCGTCTTGCCCACTCACACATCCTCATGAGATGTGCTTATGTAGATGCCAGTAGAGCCACCCCAATTCCACAATTTCAACAACTCAAGCATACTGCCAAATGCTACATACTTCATGCTGATCAAAATGCCCTGAATTGAGAACCAGTTCTCTAGATCAAGCCATCCCCAACCTTTTTGGCACTGAGAACTGGTTCTGTAGAAGACTTTTCCAAAGACTTGGGAGAGGTGGTAGGGTTGTGCATATTTTAAGTTTCTTTTTTTTATTAGTATGTGTTTTTGATATGTAGTAATTACATTCCCCTGCACTAGCATCACTACCCCAGCTCCACCTCAGATCATCAGGCATTAAATTCTCAAAAAGGAGTACATAGCATAGATGTCTCACATCTGTGGTTCACACTAGAGTTGATACTTCTATGAGAATCTAATGCTGCTATTGATCCAAGAGGAGGTGGAGTTCAAATGGTGATGTGAGCCATGAGGAAAACCTATAAAAACAGATAAGGCTTTGTGTGCTTACCTGTTTTTCACATTCTGCTGTGTGAAAAACTGGAATCCTCCAGTTCCTGACAGGTCTGTGGCCGGAGGGTGGTGACCCTTGATCTGGAGAAAGCCATGGGGGAAGTGATCTAGAGGGGCAGAAACCTGTGCTTAAGTTTTTGGAAAGAGAAGAACGTGAAGTAAGAAGTATCTTTTTGCTAAAGGAATATGAAACATGTTGGAGAAAGAAAGAGGGACTGTCTGTCAGATGAGGTCTCCCTCCGATCCTTCCTTGGGTAGCCATCAGGTCTTTGTGCATGGCTCTTAAATTTCACAGTACCTCTAGAGCTGTTGTGTAGAGCAGTAATTCCTGGAACATAAGGTGTGTCAGAATCATCTGGAGAGCTCTCTAAGCCACACCTTTTTGGCCCCTAGAATTTTGGACCCTTGCACCTGAAATGGGCTTGAGGAAGAGTTTGCCTTCCTGCAAGCTAGATGATGCTGCTGTATCACAAGAAGACTCTGACTTGAAAACTCTCTTCTAGAATAAACTACCTTTGCCATTATCTGGTGCTGGACCATTCTCCCCTGTCTGCATATATCCTGCATGTCTGGGCTTGCTGCCTTTAGTTGTCTTACTTTTGCTCTGTTTAATATTCATATCCCTTAACTCCCTTGGTTCTAAACCATCTTCTTCAATTTCCATTCTGGACTAAGGAATGAAGGAAAAAAAAATGCTTCCTCTTTCTTTTTCTTCCCTCAAATTACAGGAGATTCAGTTTCCCTCTTGAGGAACCCATTCCATCTCCTGTGACTGCCCATCTTTTAATAAACTTTTTCATCTATCTATCTATCTATCTATCTATCAATCATAATTTTCAATAATCTAGGGTCATTTTCAGTAATCTAGTGTGTTCACTTTAGTAGCAAGTTTTAAGGGAATATCTAATGTTTAGATCTTCTGAGCTGATTCTTTGAGACTCATCTTTTTAACGGGGACTTTTGAATTAATTTACATACATGTATAATTTCACACTGCCCACATCGAAGCTTACCTGTGACCGTCATGCCCACTCACACATCCTCATGAGATGTGCTTATGAGATTGCACTGCATTACCCAGAAAAGCGGACAGAGGCCATATGCATTCTTAGATGGTTTCATGTCCTGTCCTTTCTTAGTCATTAAAATGCTTCTGTTAATAGGCAGGGATTTACCCTTGGAATAACATCAGTCTTTATGTTTTTATGTGTCAATGGCCCTTTGCTGAGTGTTGTGGAAGAACTCCTTTCCTGGACAAAAAAGAATCACCCGATCTTACTCTGGTTTTGAGGCAGAAGCGAAGTTTTCTCGCTTGGGCCACCTCATTTTCCTGGAGTCGATTCCCTTTAGGAGCTGAGCCTAGTGAGTCTCCCCAGAGCTGATAGTTCTGTCTCTCTCCATGTAATGGTGAGCTCATTTCAGGGGCGCTCCGAAGCCGTGCCAGTTTGGACTGCAGCACTCTTAGGTGGCCTTTACCCAGCAGCAGATGTGGGCTTCACCGATCTGCAACAAGGTGTCCCCTCCCACTCTGCCCACTCTCTGAAGCTGTCTGCTCCCTGGGCAGACTTGGTGGCCCCTCCTCCTTCAGGTGTCCACTCTGCCCCTCCCAGAGCCTTCCCTGACACCCTGGCCAAGCCACAGTGCCAAGCACTCTAGCTCCCTGGGACACTTTGCACAGTGTCATTAATTATTTTCAATAATGTGATGAGTCACTCGCTTGCCTGTTAGCCCTCTGAGGACAATGACTGTGTCTTGGGCCACTGTAAATCCCTGGTGTCCAGCACAGGGCCTGGTGCCTGGAAGGACCTCAGTATGTAATGGCTGATGGGTCCTCTCATCCGGTTTGCTCTCTTGACGAAAAAATTGAACTCTGCTTCTAAACTTTTCCATTTCGACGGGCTGTGGTCCTAAGTCTCCCTTTATTTGCCTGCAGGGTTTTGTTCTCTAATCTCGGTTTGGGTCCTGAACCTTTCCCCGCAGGATGTGGTCTCCAGACCGTCTCTCTCCCTGGCTACCCACTTTGGGTACTGTGTAGGACTCAGTGTTCCGGGTATCAGCATGAACACGTGCAAGTTTCCTTCCTCCACACAGCGTGTCCTTCCCAGGACCCCGCAGACCGATGTGCCGACTCGAGCCGCTGAGTGAGAGACTCCTAACTCACGCTAAAACTCTTATTACTGCAGCGCCTCAGCTATCTGTGTGATGCAGTTTAATTATACAGGCGACAGATGGTCACTGTGAAATACAACTAGAAAATTTGTTTGTTTATTTATTTTAAGGAGGAATAAAAACAGAAAGGAAAAACAAAAGAATCCCACAAGAGACATACAAACAACAACAAGAACAACAAAAAACCCAAAACAGTAACAATATAGGCTTTCAAAACAAGATGATAGAAATTTAACAGTGGTCGTTATATTGCATATTATTATCCTCAAAAGGGTTGCTTAGATTACCAGATACAGACCTGCAAAATTGATTTAATTATAGGAGTATTAACTGTTCTTTCCTAGGAACTAATGGAGTTAGTAGTATAATCATCTTACCTATTTTATTTATACATAAACAAATTTACATCTTTTCCTTTTTGCTTCCTAAAGCTAGAAAATTTAGAGGAAAAAAATTTAAGTTAATAATGCTATTTGATCGCCCAGAACATCCAGCTGTTAAGATTTTATAACTTTACTGATTTTTTCCATGCGATACATGATACCTATATCATATATCATATGTATATATATGCATGTGTGTGTATTATGAATTTATATGATCTCTCTCTCTCTCTCTCTCTCTCTCTCTCTCTCTCTCTCTCTCTCTCCATCTGTACATCTATACACTTTTAGGAATAGAATTTGGATGGACCTGAGTTCCATATCTCATTACTTGCAAGCTGTTTGATCTGGGATGTTTCTTATCCTTTTGAAACTATGTTACATAGTCACAGAAGGTTAAATAGTTAGATAATTACTTAGGACACAGAACTCCATAGCCTCATAACATTTAAATAGTTACAATGTAGCTATATGCAAGGTAACTATATAGCAGTAGCTATTTAGTATTGCATTTTATGGATGTAGGGAGGTGTAAAATCTCTTGATTAGGTCTTCCCTATCATGCAAGTTAATTTTTTAACTTGAAAGCTGGATATTTTTGTGCTTGTTAAATTTTACCTTGTTGATAGGAACAAATATCTCTAGCTTTATGATAATTTCAGAATATGTTTTACCCTTCATCTTTTGGATCTGTGAGTTGTGTATAAATCTGATAACCAGATGTTTCCTCCAAATTATAGATAAAACAGTTAAAGGCACTAAATGTAGCAGAGACCTCTACATCCCATCGTTGTTACCTTTGTAGCAGTTCTCCATCATCATCCTGGAAATATTAACCCTTGATTAACTGACATTCTTTGGCCAAGGTTATTGACGGACTTCTGAATCTGTCCAACTGACTGGGATACTCCTGACATATCCCTCTCTAGCCCTGAGGGAAAACAGGAGGGGTTTCATCAGGAGCCCTGAGGGAATGGGGAGAGACTGCCTTCACAGCACTCTCATCTGCCTCTCCAGTAAGAGTTTCACCAAAGTAAATAAGGCTGGGTTAATAGGATATTTTAGTGAACACACACTGGCTCCTTGAGATTTTCACATTTTCCTTAATAGCGTAGGAGCTGCAGACACATATGGTTTAAAATGCTAATCCTCTAGAGAGAGAAAATCCATAGCAACACATCCAAACCAATATCTGAGATAAATCCACTCTAGCCTTTACTCAGAAGGGTGGGGTGTGGTGGGAAGAGGCATGCTGGAGGAAGAAAGGAAGGAGCGGGGAAAGAGATGGGGTAGGGGGGGAGATGAGCCTTTTTCTCTTGGAATGCCACTGCACCTCAAAAAACAAAGACGCAAACAAAAAACAAAGCAGAAAGCATGGACACGCCAACTAGTGGCATGTTTACTAAAGTCACTGTAGCATGAGATGCATACGAACACTTTCTGGTCATACACAGTGTAAAATGTGAGTGTGATATAACTCCTTGTGTCAACGAGTGAGAAACGTATAACTAAACCGGATCAGCGTAGCTCTGGGTGTGGCTGAAAGGATTTGCTGAAGACACCAGACCCACCTAGATGTGCGTGATGCCAACAAACAGGTTTGTCTCCTGAAAGGAATAAATGGGAAGGGAGGAAATGAGGTGGAGGCTGCTTCCTTTTCCTTGAAAGAGCTCCAGCCTTCTCCTTTGCCTTGGAAGCCATCTCCTGGTTTCCACCACAGACCCTTTGGCCTCCTCACAGGGACTCGCACAGGACTCCATAGTGAGCTCCAGGTCTTCAACTGGGTCCTTCAGATCTAAGCGACTGGATCCTTCCAATCTAAGGGACTAGATCCTTCCGATCTTTTGCACTGTTTCATTCCTGACTCTGTGGGCTGCCATTGTCAGCTAGTCTTATAAATCTTTACATAACTTGTATATCTTATATCAAGTCTGTTTCTCCTGCAAGCACTGACATGGTGTATTTACTAATATTTGTTCTTTGAGGTGGTTCACTCTATGCATAATAATAATTATCATTAAAAAATAAAAATGCTTCTAAGAGATATTGGGTTAATGCTCTCTCAAACACTGTCTCATGTATTCTGTCTTTTAGTTCTTCAGTACAGCTCAGAGAGTGGGTAGGGTGTCTCTCAAAAAGTAAAAGAGACATGGAAAGACTAAGTGATTTTCCCCAAGGTTCATCACAAGTTAAAAGTAGCATTGTGATCATAAGAAAGAGGTTATATTTTTGGGATTCTCATCTGGAACTCAGTGAAATTTCCCCTCATAGTACAGTGATGAGCAAGTCGGGCTCAGACCCTGCTTCTAGAGCATCGTTCAGGACGCAGGTCTCACGGGCCCAGCCCTGTCTTTACTGCACAGCTCCAGCTGCAGGAGCGCCTGGCTTTGCACGTCAGTGTCCCTTCACGCTTGTGTCCTGGACTACACAGGTCCATCTGAGTAAAATGCCCTTTGCTCCTTTCTTTATTAGAAAATTGTTGCTCATGTATCCCGTCCTTTAGGTCCCGTGTCTGCTGAGAGCCCACCCTCCGGTGAGTGAGTGCACCAACACTGGGTCAGCCCATGTCAGTGAATAAATGTACACCCCTGGACAGAAGGAAATTCTGTGACTTTTGAGAATATATGCGACTTTCAAATAATGGTTCAAATAAGAGACCTTGTTTATATTGCTACATAACTCGTTTGTGTTTCGCCTGAGTGGGCAGATATGGAGTTTCTTTATCCATAAGCAACATGTGTTATGCTCAGTGGCTACTGGGTTTGTAAGATTCCTTAGGGAAGTAGCTGTGATTAAGTTCAGAGTCCTTAAGAGATTGAAGGAATTTTTATTAGAAGTTGCAGCATTTTGGTATCATCTCTTTCTTCTCAACATTCTGACAGATGACTTGATTAATTTAATTTTTGGCAGGTATGAGGGAATTTTAAAATGTAGCCACAGCTGATTTGTTCATAGAGGATCATTTAATAAATGATGAACTTCATACCTTTCTTTTTTTTTAGAAATAGAAAAAGGTACGTGGATTGCTGATGCTAACTTAATAATTTTACTGATAACTAAGCAGGGAACAGAGCTCTCTGTGAATTATATAATCAACTTTAAAAACACTCCAAGTTCTTTCTGTGACAAAGCATGAAAACCACAAGACAGGGGATGTGGTTATTAGGATTTTTCCCTTCTAAAAGCTTAGCCACACTGTATTGAATAGTATAGTCAGAGAAAGATTGGGCTAGAATGATCAAAACAGCTGCTCAAGAAGTGTGTCTTAATGTTAGCCTAGAGTGGCTTTTCTTCTTTCTGCTGAGGAAATCTGACAGGAACAGGATATTAAAAAACATATTAACCTTCAAAATATGTTTAGATTCTGCTATGCTGCTAAAGAGGCAATATGAATATGAGAGCTATGTTTAGTAGAAGGTTTGACCCATAGAATTTGTAGAAAGAGGTCACTTAAATTTAGTTTGGAAGCCAACACTCTCGCATATGACTGTCTCTAATATCACACCCCTCAATCCATTCTCCACGCAGCTGATACAGTTATTTTTCTGAAAGCAAACCTGCTTATGTGATTCATCTGTTTGAAGCCCTGTATTGGTGTGCTGTGGACATCCTAGCTTGGCTGACCAAGTCCTCCCCGAGAGAACATGCAACATCTGCCCTAGAAATCCCTGCTTGAGCTAAGCAGCAACTCACAGTGGCTGCAACCAGTGGCTGATAGTTGTTTTGTGAGCAGCTGTGTCTGCCTAGAATTCAGTCTTGGTCTAATTTCCTAACCTCACCCTGGGAACTGACCTCCGCCTCTTTTGACCTGTAATCTGCCCCTTTAGCTCTTCTCTCAAGCTACCCCTCAGTAGTTTGTGTGTAAGGTTACTTTTTTGCCTTCATCTCTAAGCTTCTATTAGTTCTGTGTTGTTGTGATATAATGCCAAATCACAAATGGCACTTGGTTGAATAGCTTTATAAATACATGCAGCAATACCTGAGGGACACGGTGGGCCTTTCTACCCTCAAAAACAGTATTCCCCACAAAAGTTTTGTCAGCAATTTCAAAATAAATTGTCCTCATATTGAGATGTTTCCCCAAACTTTTGGTTTTATATTTACTGATACCAAATAAATGTTGTAGTTGAAAATCTCAAAGATTAGTAGGTTATAACCTCAACACTTACTCAGATTATTACATCTCTATTGAAGAAAATACTTCTAGCTAAGAAAATCAGCAAATGAGCAAAATTCTCTGCTTTATTTTAACTCATAAAGATGTGCCTCTTGACCCATTTTGTCCTACATTGATGATACTGAATAGATTTAGAAATTTGTGGAGAACAAATACGAGTATCGCTATTTTTACCAGCTTCCTAAAGTTGGTTTTCAGTGGCTGTTTAGGTTGATTCCATGTCATTTTGTTCTTTGAGTTTTCCCTGATCTTAATTACTGGACTCTTCTATTTCTGATATGTTTAAATTACAAAGCTAGCTGTTGTCTACAACTGCTGAGTTAGGATTGCCGTTTTCTACACCTGGAAGAATAACTTTTGAGGTAGATGCTGTTCCCAGGATGTGGGCAGAATCACCGCATTGTGCAGTTAATTTTTTCCATCTTCCTTTTATTTTTCAAATTAAGAAACCGGAATACTGGAGTCTTAAGTGACCTTCGTAGCATTTTATGGTGAATTCAGAGCAGCGCTGTAACCCTCACAAAGCATTTCCACAATGCCTCTCTTGTCTTTTTTTTTTTTTTTTTTAAATCCAAAATCCACTCCAGTAGCACTTTAAGGTGAACTTGTTCAGAGGGTGTAGGTCTGGAGCCAGGACTTTTACTATAGCATACTTTTCATTGGTTTTCATTATCTTTTAAGTTTTAGGCAGTTTTTTAAAAATAGCAGAAATCATTGCGCTTATACTTGAGTCAGCAGAAACTGAGTAACTGAGTGAAGATTTCTAGTCTATAATTATTCTGTTTCGAAGTGAGCCTGGTGCTTCCCTACTGCTTAGGGTGGGTCTCTGTGTCGAGCAGGTTCAATTTAGAAAACAACCAGAACCTAGGGGTAAACCAACAATGGAGGCCAAGAAGACCAAGCAGCCTCAGAGAAACATGCATCTGGCACTGGGAGGCTTTTCTAAGTCTGCCCATCTCTACATGGCTCCTCTCTCGTTCTTCCTTCATAGGTCAACTATGGTTGATACTTGGCTTTAATCATTGCATAATTTTAAGTTAAAAAAAGGAGAAAATAGTGTATCTGTGTGTGAGTAGTTTGTCTTTTATGCATAGTAAGAAGGAATAAAGGGCTCTCACTTGGAAACCTTGAGGAATGGTAGCTCTCTCCATCGTAGAAAATGTTTCTAACAGCAGTTTTGTCAGTCTTCCTCCTGGGAACTGATCATAAATACAGTGGGGGTTTTGGAGAGATGGCAAGAGGACAGCTGCATTAGAGGGAACACTCCAAGGGAAGGAAGTGTGTGTGTTCATATTCTTCAAAGTCTATTATTTAACACACACCTTGTACATTGAGCTATTCAATAAATGACTGATTGGATGAGTGGATAGATATTGTTCATCTACTTTATGTCATTGTGGATGATACAGGACCTCCAATATGAATTTGTTTTTTTCATGATGCAATGCTTTTTTTCCTTTTCTATTTGCATAAATAAAATAATTATCCTCTTATTTTTCTCAAGTCTCCTATGAAATCATTTTGATCCTTTATAAAATTGTTCACCTGTTCTCTGGATTGCATCCCATTCTATCTCTTTGGGAGCCTTAATCATCTCTCCAGCTATTCTAATGTCTGCCTTTACACAAAGGTCCTCATTCTAACTTATTAATTTATACCAAACACTTATTAGTTTTCTTACCATGGTTGCACAAAGTAACATAATAGTGCATATTTTACTTTAGAAAAATCTGAGCATTGGATTCAGAGCTGAATACCCAGTAGTTAATTAATAAGTACTTCTTGATTGACTAAACTGTTGTTCAAATATGAAGACTTGCTCACTCAGAGTCAGTCTGCTTGCCATTCTATTACAGACTGAATGTCCATAGAAGTACATTCATCATGGTAATTTAATTGATTACCTTGTCTTCTTGCAAGAGCCTCAGCTATTCTAATAAGTCCTTTGTATCTTTATTATTGTCCTTCTGATCTAGGCATTGATTTTAAGGTTTTATTGTTGAGTACTTTATTGTATCCCTTTTCATAGAATGGTCATTCTAGCTACAGGATGAAAAGACCGATAAGGTAATAGTGCATCTTTGATTGTAAATTCTAAGATACTTTTGGGTACGCCACAAGGTTTTAGGGTAAAAAGCTGGCATATTTCATGAAACTTCTGAACTGATGATCACTCTTTATTGGCATGCCTGGACATGTGTGTGTGTGTGTGCATGTGCATGCCATGGGGCAAAAGGACAGAAGATTGCTAATAATCTTAGATGTAGTTTAAAACTGATGCAAGGTTCTAAATATTACTGCTATTCTTTTCTTTCCTAGATTCTTTCAAAGATACATATATTTTGAGATGAAATGCAGCTGCTTCACATTCTAAACTATATGGGTCATCTTTAAGAAATTTGCCAAAAACAGCAAAAGAAGTGGGGTAAAGAACAATTTTAATATAAACCCAGCACAGTAGAAAGAAGTTATGGTCCATGTACCACCAGATAGAACTGCAAATGAACTAAATCCAGTGAATTTTTTGTAAATCCACAAAATGCTGGGAATCTGAAGACACAAACCATTTCCCAACATCCGCCATGTTTCAGTGAAATAAACAGGTCCAAGTGCCTTTGAAATTCTATGAACTTCTTACCCAAACTCAAGTAAACTCTTTTCTTCTCCAGTGCAATAATAACTTTCACTTTACTACCAGCCACCTCCTGCCAAACTGTTAAAAATGAAGAAGAATAAATGATGCTGAAATTGAGGTTACCTCTCAGAAGGGGGTCCCCTTGTCCTTTTAGGTTTTAGGGTTAGGGGTGGCCATCCCCAACACAGACACTAAGATCGCCTTAGATACCAGAGTCCCCTTGTCACATAACTTATTTAGAAAGATAATTAGGCTATCTTTCAGATGACGGTCTCAAAAATAATTAAAACATTTTAGCAGACTAAAAACAAAATTCAAAATATCTAAGAAGGCCGAATTATTTCCAGTCAGGTTCATAAATACTGTCTGTAGCGTGAAGTTAGAATTCTGTTCACAAAACCTTATTGGAATGCATTCTCTTATCCCACCCTAATCTGTCATGATTGGCAGTTCTTTGTAACAGATTATGCATCTTGGTTCAATAGGATGATGTCGAGGCAAAGAGAACATCTTGTTTGGTTTCTTTCACTGCATAGAGATCCATGACACTGCTGTTTCTGAAGAGAGGCCACCACTGGCATGCTTAGCTGCAGACAGACTTCATGCCTGCAGGGATCGAGTGGCATCTGAGAGCTGAGTCTGAAGGTGCAATGACATGTCACCAGGGAAACACTGAGAACGATATCTTCTGAGGCAAGTGTCACTTAGCAGATTGTACACAATGTGAGTTTCCACTGAGCCACCTGGTCTACCTACCTACATAACTACCCAAGAGCACCAAGCCAGAGGGATTCACATCAATTTAAGATACGCCAGGAGAAATCAACTTAGACATCATTGTGCCAGCACCAGTCCATGGCTTGGTTGCACCTGCAGCTAGAAGAGAGCTGGAGTAAGGGCTGCTCTGAGGGGTCTTCTGCCTCTCCTAGGTGGCTCTGTCTCAGGGCTGGAGCACACCCCCTTGACATCATTTTTCTGTGTGTGTTTGGAGAGACTGGGATCAGAACAGATGGATTCGATATGGGCTACCATGACTACCAGGCATGCCAAGCAGGCAGATGAGTGATCTGGCTTGTTCTTTCTCTTTTACATTGCTGTCAGCCAGGGAGAAGGGGGCAAAATAAATCAATGGCGCCCTCCTCCAGACCCGGAATGTACCTTTCAGTCATCAAAATAAGAAGCATCCTGCAGTGGCTGTTGGGTGCTTCCTCTGATAGAAAGACCCTTCAGACACTGGAGATCCATGTGACAATGACCCCGTGGTGCCTCAGAAAGGTCACTTTTAGTTTTTTGTCAGGGACTAAATGGCACTGCTGGGGTGGCAGCAGGAGAGCAGGGGATGTTGTTTGTTCCCTCCCAGGCACCTCGCGTCCTTTGTAACTAGGTTTGGTATTTTTGGTAACTGATCAGTAACTGTTTACATCTCCTACCACGAGGACAGAGGAAATCATAAACAGTAATCCTGCTGAGTATTCCTGGCAGTGCCTTCGTGTTCTTACTGTACCAAAAGTCCAGGGCCCTCTTCTTGGTGCCAACCCAAAGGTTTGATTCTTCCAATAAAATGATATAGCCAAGAGGCTCGCTTTAGTTTGAGTGACATAAGCTCAAACTCTTGTTTGATTGTGAAATAACAGGTTGCTCCGGGATGCACTCTTTAAGGCCCCAGTTCCTTTTATTTGGAATCAAGACCTTCTCCTACCTTGCTTACAAATGTATGACTCTGATTCTCCCAGACACAAACTGATTTGCCAGTCAGAAATCATGGACATTTGATGTGTTTTCAAACAGGAAGCATTTTACGTATGTGAGAGCCATGTTGGATTAAGATAGGAGGCAAATTTTACTTTTTGGCATGAGAGTAATATATATTCAAGAGACTTTTCAATTTTGGAAGTTTCATATGGCCTGTGGGTGGCATGTTGGATATCCCAAGATTTACTTAGTGCAGTATGATAATCTTGCTTCCAATTTTTACATAGTTTATCACAAAGAATTTGTAATGTTTCTAGAAATACCGTGTATCGAAATACCTTTCTGAGTGCTCTGTTGTGGTCTGTTTTCAGTTAGTTCTCATTAGTTAGGCAGAAGAGTCAGAGATTTTGTCAAGTCAAGGAACGGAAAGTCAGGCTTCTGCTCTTATTTCTGATTTGGTTAGGTTGAGCTTTTCCTTAGAAATGTCACTTAACATGTCTCCTTAAAACCATCCAGCTTGCAAGGCTTTGGAGAGGCTTCTTTTCATAAATATTAAGAAACTTACAAGTAAAAGTGATTATTAATGACTGAAACACTTAGACCTGTCAGGAAGGATGGCATCTTTTCATCCAGCTCTCGAAGACAGGTCAGTTGTGAGTTAGTCACCATCTGTGGATGATGTATTTGAGGACAGGATGCACAGAAGTTGAATTTATAAAAAAATGTTGGTAAAGCTTTTTTTGGAGAAATCATAGATTGCATCTTTATATTCTGGGAAAATGGAATTTTCCCTCAGTGGTACAAATGTGGCAGAAGGGATTCTCACTATTTTGCATTTCTGGATTCTCATTAATGTTTCATATACACATACACAGATTCAATGAAGTCTATGATAATTAAAAATCTATTTAAATTTAAGATGCTTTAAACATGTTAACATTTAATGGTATCTCAGAAAAATGAGTGTTTCACTTCTGTTTCATTAATGAATTTTCTTTGGGGAGATAGACAGCCCACTATGAGTTCAAAACTTGTCTTGTTGTCAAATGTTATTTCCTACACATTGAAACAGAATGTGACCTTTTGGCTTCCATGTCCAAGGACAAACCCAGGAGTCTTATGGCACAAATCTTAAAAGTTAATCTCTTTTCCTTCTCCTGTAATTACCATCAGCTGCTTACTCTGCCTTACTTTCTTGGAACCTACTAATTCTGTTCATAGGTACAAAAATGAGGAAAACGAAAGCAAAGGCGAAGTCACTTACTAGAGTCTAGGCAGAGATGTGGGCAGAATTGAGGTTATTATATTCCTAATTCAGGTGTTGCATAAATATTTATTGTGTTGGGTGCTGTGCTGGTTGCTACTTTCCATTCTGTTTTGCTGCCTGCGGGACTCTGCGGTCGGGGATCTGCTTCCTTGAAATTGCGTTCCCTTCCCCAGGGCAGCACTTTCAGTGCTTTTCCTGCCTCCTCATTTATAGAATTTATAGAATGGGCTACCACATCTAACCTTTCATCAGGTAAACACGGGAATGTATTCAGACCCTGAAAAATCCTTCACCGTGTGTTTCCCGTGGCTTGTGAGCATCACTCTGTATCTCAGTTCCTTTCTTTACCTCATTCTTAAAAGTGGTGCAAAGCCAGATGTGATGGCACATGCCTGTCATCCCAGCACTGTAGGAGGCTGAGGCAGGATGGTATCAATTTTGAGCCCTGCTTGGGTGACTTAGAGAGACCCTGTCTCAAAGTGCGGCATAAAAAAGGGCTGGGGATTCAGCTCAGTGTTAAGGTTGTGAGTTCAACCCTTAGTACCTTGAAAAGAAATAACACGAGAAATAACACTATAGGGGCTTTTGGTGATGCAGTGCTCAAGTGGAGGGCTCAGTTATTTTTGTCAAACTAATCATTTTAAAAATGATTATTCTTTGCTTTGGGCACCATGTAGTGGTTCTGTGAGACTTTTTCTAATTGCAATGTTTTTCTGAGCTTTGTTGGGTAGCATGTGCATCTATACAGTAGCAGTATTGTGAGTTACTGTCTTCAGGACTTAGCACAATAATGAGGCAAAAGTTTAATAAATATGAGCACAAGATCACACGTGTAATGGAGTAAAACAGTATTTTTAATATGGACCCACGGTATTGGGATTATACCAATATCTGAGTTAAAGTAAGTTGGAGCTGTGTCTCCTGGTGCCTTCAGAAACTAAAATACTAGAAAAATGCTTTGAATATAACCATGAAACTGCTTTGTATCTTTTGGCCTGGGATAAGGTAAAAGTGGCCCTTCATTTGTTGGTTGATTGTTGTGTTGCAAGGAGTTTTCTGACTGCTTTACATATAGCATTTTTATTAATTACTTTGATTATTTAGAGGCATAACTCCTTATCCATGTTTTACAGTGAAGGAGGCTGAGTTGCAGAGTAAATGAGGGACTGAAGCACTTAGATCTTCTGTTTACCTCTAGGACTGTCCAATTCTGAAGCCTCAGTGTTAATAATAATAAAAAAAAACTACACTATAATTCTCCTAAACCCTTGCATGCCACATTCATTTAATCGTTCACCGTAGACTTATCTAAGGTTTCAGGAAAATAGCAGAAAATGAGATGGCCAAGTAATCTGGATCTCATGGAGCCCTTGGACTTACAGGGGTTATGGCAAGTGAAGAAATGAGTAAGATGTGTGGTTTGTTCTATGGTGACTGGGGCTTTAGAAAGCGAAGGAACAGAGAAGGGAGGAAAGAGTGAGGAGCAAGACTTGCAGTTTGGGTAGGAGGCCAGACTGGTTTTACCAAGAAGGTTACATTGCACTGGCGTGAGTAGAAGCATAAAATTGATCCTGTAGGAGGAATATGTGGGGTCTTTTTCACAGTTTAAGATGATGTTTTAGGATTATTAATTGATAAATAGTGCTGATATATTAGAGAACATTTAAGGTGCTTTAGGGTTATTAATTGGTAAATGTTAATGATATAAACTTCCTGATGCCAGAGAGAAAGAGAGAGGTGAGACCTGCTGCAGCCATGTCTTGAATTAGTAAGAAGGAATGAGACAAAGTACAAAGTGGAGAACTTGGTTTTGGAAAGAAACATAGGAAAGCAGTTCATAAGGTGGATATGGTGGTGCATGCCCATAATCCCAGCTCATGATCGCAACCTGGGCAGATTAATGACATTCTGCCTCAAAATAAAACAAAATTTAAAAAGGCGTGAGGATGTAGCTCAGTGTGATGGCTCTGGGTTCAGTGCATAGCATCCCTTTCTTTCCAAAGAAAACCATAAAAACAAGTAAAGAAAAACTGGCTCCTAATGTAGGAGAGGGGGTGTAGGGGCACAGATGTGGGTAGGTGAAGAGATGAGTCTGTAGACATTCTGTTCTGATTGGTTTCATGTTCTCACTGAGAGCAAAATCAGATCCTGAACTGAGTGCAAATGGAGGAGGCTGAGTGTGACGAGGGAATGCAGAGCTGACCTCCTGAAGTGGCTCCAGAGTGGTTGGAACACATCTCTGCATTTTCTTGCCTGACAGTGCTAAGGGTCTACTTGGGTTAGGGGTTGTGTGTTCAGAGCTAAAGCGACAAGTATGGTGGTGGGCTCAGCCCCAGTGGAGTGAGCCTGCTGCGTATGCCAGGCAAGGGATGCACAAGTGGGTGGGGAAAGCTGGGTTCCAGTGTGGTCAGGAAGGGTGCTGGAAGGGTGAATGGAGAGTAGTTATGTTGTAAGGGGCAGCTGGAAAGTGAGAACACAAAGAGGTGGAGCTAGGACATGGAAATGGTGAGGAGACTGATGGATCTGAACTCACGTAGGGTCACACCTGAGGGGGGTGAGCTGGGTGACAGGACATGGTGATCTGAAAGAGGAGAGGGGTCCTTTTGGATATACCAAAGGTTTGAACTACTGAGAGAGGACATGAACATTGAAGGAAAGGCTCACAGAGCTGAAAGGCTCTGCTAACCAGAAAGGGAAATTACCTAGAATCACTTCACATGTTCTTAGAGAGCTAGAAGTTACAGAACCCCAAGGAAGGAGAGGAGGGGCTGGCAGGTGTTTGCAGCTAGCAACATGTTGGTGATGGCTTCCAAGGGAATAGAAAATCAGCTCATGGTGCGTCCTGCTCTTAGATGGTACTGAGGAGCTGGGACTTTCCACAGACAGAAGGAAAGTGATCTGGAAAAGAGGATCAAGGTGGATGTAGATCTTGCTTTTGGTATCCTCATTTGGATGGTGTGGGAAACTTATCCAGCAGAGGAGAGACATTAGATCTCAGCTTTGGAGTAGAAAGCTGAGGGGGAGAGTCAGAGGAGATGAGCACATAGCAGGTTTCACTTATGCTGTGAGCTTGGTAGACACAGTGGAAGAGCTCTGGTAGTTGGGACATGATGGATAGGGCCAGAGAAGAGGGTGTGTGCAGAGCCCTGTGGGTTGACAATTTGAGAAAGAAGGAATGAACTGCAACTCCTGGGCTTCTGACAAATGTAAAGCAAACTTAGCCTTAATGGTCTCTAGGCAAATAGTGATAGAGAAGCTGGGAGGGAGGAGGGTGGGGAACTTGTCAAGCGCACACGGTTTCCTGAAAATGGTATCACCTTCACCAGGAACATCGAAGTATCTGGAATGCTCGTCTAACTCCTAGAATATGAGCAAGGTTAAATTTTAAATTATCCAAGATATTTATACTCAGGAAGTCACTTTCTTCATTTGTGAGAATGCTCAGCTACAGAACCAGAGATCCCCCCCGCTTACCAGTATGTTATCTGTCCTCCTTCATGTATGACATTTATAGCCAGTAAACATCCATAGTGTGTCAGGCAGTGTGTGAGTGCCCTCAGTGAGAAAGTAGGAAGAAGTTGCTTGGATGAGTAGAGTCCTTGCTTGGAGGATTTTACAGACTAGTGGGGCAGGAAATAACTTCCAGAAAGGTGGGAAACTATTGTTGATAGGATGAGCTCACAGAGAGTCCTGAGGAGCTAGTTGTGGGGAAGATAAAGACAGAGGCTGGGGGAGGTGAGTTCATTTTTCCCTAGAGAAGTAGACAGCAGGACATCCTTTCTAGGGAACAAATATCAACCATTTCAGCCAGTTTATTAACAGCATTTTATAGCCCCCTGTGAAGAATTTGATTTCTGGGAAGTTATACAGCATAAATAACATGGTATGTGCACATACTCTATGTGTGTATAATGTGTCCAAGACATTTTTATAATAATAATTGAATAGGTGGATGAGTAATAAACCCACTTATGAAAAACTTCAATCTTCAAGGTTGTTAACTTGAAAAGTTGCAGGTGTTTATTGCTTATGTTAAAATTCTTGTATGGAATGGAAAGGGGCCTTACTATCTTTCATTCCATTAGGGAGAATGGAGTAGGCAGTTTGTGTTCTGGTGTGGGGAAGTGGGAAAACACTCATGATTTTGGGTTTCTTTCTTCACTTTTCCCATTGTAGTTGTCTCAGTTACTTTTCTTGTTGCTGAGACCAAATATACAACACCTACAAGTTAGGGAGGCAAAAGTTTATTTATCTCACCATTTGTAGATGTGTCAGTCCATAATTGGCTGGCTCCAAGGCAGAGTGGCTTGGCAGAGGGGCAGCGCAGAGGAGAAACAGTCCATGGCCAGCAGAGGACAGCAAAAGCAGGCAAGCAAGAGCAAAGACAAGTCTCTTTCTGTCCCTTAAAATGTACTCAGGCTGCTGGGATTAAGGCTGTAAATGAAGCAGTGTACTGATGTCGTAATCACACATCCATAATCCCAGCATCACACACTCTAGATTCAGCTACCTCTGTAAAGTCCTCACCTATGACTGCATGAGGCTTTGGGGGGACATCTAGGCACAAGCCATAACAGTAGTGAATAGGAACTCCTGCTTATTTGCAGAGTGGCAGATTACACCCTAGTATTTGCTCTGAAGCTTTTGGCTGATCCTTCTAATTCCCTGTATGCTACCATTTGCTTATAATGTATTTTTGCTAGAAGTGAGCCTATTCTTGGTTTCTGTTTTCAGGATAGCAGTATCTATAGGATATGAGAAATTCACATGAGGGATTTGGACACCTGGCCAAATTCAACTTATTTGATTTAAGAGAATTTTTTGGATATGGAAGCATCTTGTAGTAATTTAACACATATCTCTGTTGCCTTAAAGATTGATGCAAGAGCTTGTATAAGAAAAACCTAATTACCAGTATATATTTTTAAGGGGTGCTGGGACCCTTCTCTGTCTTCTAAGTAGTCTGAGCCTTGTGTTCTCACAGATGACTCACAGAGCAGTCAAATGTGAGAAGTTGTGCTATGGTTTTATATTAACCTCAGTGTTACTGAAAGTAAAGAAAGAGGTGCTTAAGTAATTTATGCAATTTTGGAGGATCAGAAAAACATCCCTAGGCTTGGTGTGCCGTAATCTGGCAGTTTTCAACTTTATTTTGATGAAGATACTTTTCTTTTTTTGTAGTGCTGGGGGTAGAGACCAGGGCCTTGTGGGCATTTGGTAAACACACTATCACTGGGCTGCATCCCCACTCCCTGAAGAAAACCTGTAATATGAGCACAAATGCTGGGAAGCTAATTGTCCACTTAACTCTTTTCTGTTGAGTGTTTAGCTACTTGTTGTGTCTCTCCTGTACCAGGTTGAGCCATTATTTTGGTTTAACATGTGACCTGAACAGAAACTTTCCTGGGTCCACATCTGTGGGGGAAAATTGGGTTATCTTGAGTTTTCATGCCATTCGTATGCTACTGATATGTAGTTTATATATTTTAATCCTCACAGACTTTTCTTTTTCAGGCACAGTCTCCAGGATGCTGGAGAACTCATTTTTTCTCATAAAAAAGGCATGTTCTGGCCTTTTTTCCTACTTCTTTATTTAATAAGGTTGAACTTAAGTAGCATGTCAGATTTAAAAATGCCTTATAATCCTCTTGAGCTCCTTTCTTGTGTGCATATTCTTTCTGTCATCCCAATGCCATTCATCACCAATTTAAGAATAGACAGGTCCTTTTCTTGCTTGGTTCATGGTGAGAAAATGATGTTAAACACTTATGCTTTTCCTGTTTGCTAGTCATTAAATTGCCCCCCTAATAGTTTATAAAACCAAGGAAATCATAAGAAGAAATTCATTATTCTTCCTTTAGTTTTGATTTATTTGGATTGAACTTAGACTCTGAAATAAGTCTCTAGTAAGCATGGCCTAATTATCCCAATAACTCTATTTGGCATCATGCAGTTTGAAGCTGTGGAATATTTAACAGTGAAAGGGGAAGGGAAAGTCAAAAGAATGAAGATGTGTCATGTCAAGGCAGTAACTTTCCACAGTGAATAGAATCATTGTGTACTACAAACATGTGCTAATCAACATTTTAAAAATACTGGCTGCCATGTTTCAGCAGAGAAATTTTCTTCTCTAGTTTCCTGCATTTGGCCTTTTGATGATTGCTCCTGGATTTCTCAGTCTGTTTGCACTTAGTTATTATTTGAGATTATGCTTTAAAACGTGAACAATGCTCATTGTGATAATGATTCATCTACCACTGCAAACCCATAAATAACAGACTGTAGGTTTTCTTTGACCTTAAGAAAGCCCAACAAGATGCACAAGGACTGTTTTGTTTATTTGGTTTTTCCTTTAAATCATCACCTGCATCAGTGAGAACAAGTGTGAAAAAAAAATCACTGGCATTTGGAAGTTATTGAACACATGCTTTTGGTGTGTTTACACCAGTGACCATTTGTACACGCCCAGGGCATGTCAGTGAGTAGATGGACACAAGCAGAACAAAAACTTGTGCCTTTACTGGCATTATATTCAATTTAGGGCAGGCCAAGGGACACAGGCAAAATAAAATCCATGGTAGATAAATAAAATAGATGGCATGTTAGAGGATGTTAGAGCAAGGTGACTGATCAGGCATGAGGTCGTATGTTTAGTCTATAAATAGTGAAATCAGTGGAGGCCTCTTAAGGGAGATACAGGAATTCCCTAAAATGCATCCTGCAAAACGTGTTCAGATGGCACCAGGGTGTCAGCATGGCTGAATGACTGAGTGACAGGATCAGGGGGAGGAGACAAAGACAGGACAGGAAACGGTCATCACCTTATTACCTGCCTCTTTTTTTTTTTTTTTTTAATTTAATAGAGATTGAACTTAGGGCTACATCCCCAGCCCTTTAAAGCTGTTTTTTTAGAAACAAATTTTGAGACAGGGTCTTGCCAAGTTACCTGGGTGAATCTCAAGCTTGCTCTCTTCCTGCCTCAGTCTCCCAAGTGCTGAGATTACAGTTGCACATTACCACGGAAGCTAATAATCTGGCTTTGAATGGTCCAAAGTGGTATCTTAAAATTGTTGATATTTCTTATCAACAGAGAGAAAAATAAGTCCAAAGTAATATATTTTTTTTTTTAAAAAAGGATTTTTTTCTATCGATGACTTTGATACGATTTCTGATTGGCTGCTCTTCTCCTTTGCAAAAGTGTGGGGAAAAATACTTAAAGATTTGATTAAAAAGAGTGTAGTCTTTTCAGCTTTCACACAGAACTTTTATTCCTTGTTTCTGTAAAATAATTTATAGTTGCTGTTTGTGAAAATTTCCCAGCTTCCACTTCCTCCCAATCCCTTTGAGCATTTTCTCTTTGATATGCTGTGATTCCTCCTTTTTTCTCCTAACTCTTCTGACTATGTATACTGTTCTGTGTTTGTAGGTTTATGATACTCCTCTGAGAATTACAATCAGTTTTATAAAATTCACATTTCACATTTTAAAACTGACCGAGGGGACTAACAAATACCAATTAGTAGCTAACAGGCCATTCAAAACAGTGAAAAAGGAGTGACAATGGGTTATTACTGAAATATGTTAATATTTGAACTCTGCTTGGAACACAGTTTCTCACATGAAAAGGTAACTAACACCCATCTTTACCAGAGAAGGAGGACAATAGGCAAGACAATTTCACCTCATTTAGTTCCGTTTACTCACGTGTCAAACAGGGTTAATACCTAGTTTGCACAACTGTAAGGGTTGGAGATTGTGTGGTTATGAGTCCTGAAGGGAGCCTGGTACCAGGAAACCAATTATCCTATGATCTGACATTTCTCCAAGGCTTGCTGTGCTTGGCCATGGAGAAAAGGCTTTTCATGTATGGTCTGATCCAATCTCACTGTGGTCCACCGCTGCCTCCTAACCTAGTACAGAGTGCTTAACACGCCCTAGGGATTGGATGCATATTTTTAAAGTGAGGGGATATAAATATCTATTTTATAGGTGAAGAAACTGAGGTTTGGTGAGATTATACAAATGACCCCTGGGGAGACGTCCAGGAGATGATGGAGCAGAACCGAACCTAGGCAGTGCCACCCTGAGGCCAAGCCCTGATTCGCGCTGTGTGAGGGACTGAGAGGGGGTCTGCCCCTCCATTCTGCAGTCCAGCGCTCTTCCTCTCCACCAGTCTGTGAGTGAGGTGTGGTGCTGCCCTTCCGGATTTCATGGCCACGGTTACTGTCATTGGTTGTAAAGACACTATGTCTTGCTGTTTCTCCAGGGCTGTAAGATAGATGCATATGGTAGTGTTGCAAAGTATGCTCACGTAAACGTCACAGGCATGGAGGTGTGTGCTTTCTATGTGTGCAAACCCACAGGCTGTGCTCTGAGGTCCTCCAGAGATTCGCCTGGCATGTATCTTGATGCTGCAGGCTCAGCGACATAAATGTATTCCCATTAGTTTATGTAACAAGTGAGAGAGACATCCATTAATTGCAGAACCTGAATTCAAATTCTCCAAAAGTAAGTCATTTTATTCCAAGTAAGGGGGTTAGTTTTATTCCAACCTTTACTGATTGAAAATTAGTTAATATTGGTTATTATAGATTCTTTATCTTATTAAAATCTCAAAATTAAAAAAATAGAGGGAAGTCAAATACGACCTATTTATGAAAAAGCCACTGGCTTTTTTTTTTTTTAAAGACAAGACTCTTGGAAGACTTAATCTGGATTATTGTATTAATAATGTGATTTCAGTTTGACTCTGTGCTTTTATCTTTACCATGTCAGGTCAATGCCTTTTGAATGGTGAGAGCAGCCTTTTATGTGTTTGCTTGATAGCTCACATGAAAACTATGAAATAGCCAGGCGTGGTGGCTCATGCCTATAATCCCAGCACTCAGGAGGCTGAGGCAGGAGGATCTTTCAAGTTCGAAACCAGCCTGGGCTACAAAGTGAGCTCAAGGCCAGCCTGAACTGCATAATGAGACTCTGTCTCAAAAAGACAAAAAACAAAACAAAACAAAACAAAAAAACCAAAACTATGAAATAGATTTTTAATCATATTTAGTTACTCACTTCGTCAGTGACAAAGACAATAGCAAAAGAAAGGGGTTAATGAACTATAGAAAATATATTCTTAGAAATGTTTCATAACTGTGTATGATCTTGATTTAATTTGAGGACTAAGAATTGCAGGTATTAAAGAAATCTGTGACTAATGCAGCTCAAAAGACTTCAAACTGACATGGAACTTGTTTTCTTAGAATTTCTTAGGTACTGGGATGTGTCAAATGCTGACGCAAGGTTAACAATAACTTATAAATTGACATTGCAACATCTTTTTAAACCTTCTATGTGGGCAAAATAATACAAAAAAATCAGTGCAGTCATCATTAACCTAACGTGTGTCGTGGGCAGGAATCACAGGGCTTTGGTTTTTCCTTTGTGCTCTTTGACAGCTTAAGAAATGCTGTCAAAAGGGTCAAATTGTGAAAAAAAGCAAGGACGAAGGAGGTCAGTGTGAAACATTGCTGCAGTTTATAGCTTCTTTTGTTCTTACTGCATGGCGAAAACAATTTTTAAGTGTGATAAATTGGGAAACGGTAGAGACTGGACAGAGTGAAGATGGATGTGTATTTATTTCTTTAATAGGTGTGAGGAATTAGAACACATGCCAGTCTGTGTTTTCGAATGGGTCATGCACATTAAAGTATGAAACAATTAAAGTATTAAATCTTCTGAAGGTATCAGAGTTCCATCTATGTTGGCTTCTGTGACATTGGTTTTGTAAAGTTTAATGATAACTTTGCCAAAAGAAAATGATGATGCAGGTGACAAGGAAGAAGACATTGGACCAAAACCTTATTTTTGTATATAAGGAAAGCTTCAAATCTTATGTTAAGTTTGGATTTTTTAAAAATTATGTATCTCTTAAGAGCCCAATCTGCAGTCACTGAACTACTCCGCCCTTGCAAATGCCTATGATCCAACACCAGCCACTAAAATCCCGGCAGTGACAGGGCTCCCCAAAGCCACAGGGGTAAATTGCACATTGGCATTGTGACCGACAGGCGGATAGATCTCTCCCACCCATAGTAAATGTGCTTCTGTACTCTGTGCCAGACTGTATGTTATTGACTTCCTTCATACCGTGGTCAACCTTCGTCTTGTGGCAAAGGATGTTTCAAGCAATATCAGTTTGATGTCGTTAAGTTGCAGATATTAAGCCACTGAGTTGACTGCTTGAGCAGGTCATGGTAAGGCAGTAATACATCAGCTCATGAACGCTTCTGTTCGCAAACAGTTGTATTCACATCAAGTGGTGCGTAGGACCATGACCATCTCCAGAATTGTGATAGGAAGAAGCTCCTGAACACCATCGAGATGTGACATGTAGAAAGCAATGCGTAGGAGTGTTTGATAAAGTGCTGTTCATGCTCTTGCTGGAAGGTGTGTTTCCAGCCCATTAATGTTTCATTCATTTCAGTGAGTGGTGGAAGGAAAAGTGCCCGGTGAGTCCTCCTTTAGTGTCCAGTGCTATGTGCTTCCTCTCGGCCTGCCTCTCCTAAGACCCATGCAGTCCTGTGTGGGTCACACCACTCTGGCCAGGGTATGCCTTAGGAAGTTTAGTCTGTGCTTGGTGTGGTCCAAGCTGAAACCATGCAAGGGTCACTAGAATCTTTGGATTTGAAAATAACTAAAATACGAGGCTATCGTGAGAGGGTAGGCCTGTAAATTATTGTGACTCATGGTTCTTTACTAGTTGTAGAGTCACAAACTACTGAGAATTTAGAGAATTGTTCTTCACTTAATGCTTCCAGTTATGAAGCAGTTATGGTATTTAATTTTGTTGTGTTTGGATGACCTGACCACATTTATAAACCTCAGTCAAAATTAGAGCTCAATCAAAATTAGTGAAATGTAAGAATATTATGGCAGTTTTCCAAATGTTCAGTTACTTTGACTTGTAATAAGTTCACACACACATATATATGTATTTGTAAAAATAAGATATAGAAAAGTCTATTAACAGGAATTTACTAAAGGAATTTATTGTTTCCTTTGACTAGCATTTCAAGATTCATTAGTAAATGAAAAACTTAGTTTATAGTGAGTTCAAGAGGTTTTCAGTTAAAATTATATTTTATATAGTTGCATTGTTAAGTATCTTTTTAAAATTATTCTTTGAAAATTGATAACCATGCATAACTCCATATATGGAGCACTATGGTAACTTCAAGTTAACTAAAAAGCTGTACCATCTTATTTAACTGTGTTATGGTTTATGTTTAGATGCCCCCCCCAAAGCCTCCTGCAATCATAGAGGGGCTTTATCAGAGGTGGCTGGATCTACAGTTTGTGGTGCTGAGATTGATTCATAATGCAATGTTAGGCTGAAGGGCAGAGGATTAAGGGTGTGAGTGCTACAGGCCCTAAATAGCCTGGATAGGATAAGAGGGACAGAAAGAGCTGTGGTCATTCCTGTTGCTTTGCTTTCTTCTGCCCACCATGAACTGTTTCTCCTCTGCAATGCCTGTGTGCCATGCCGCTCCGCCTTGGAGCCAGCTGATTATGTACTGAAACCTTTACAAACCACAAGCTAAATAAACCACTTCTTTTTTAACTTTGGGTGTTGGGTATTTTGTCTCAGCAATAAGAAAAATAACTAAGATAAACTGACACTATGGAAAGTACAACAGTACATATAACTTGGATTTCTGCTCTTTTCCTCTTCTGTATATCTAATCTATGCTTAGCAGTCAATAGAGGTCTGTTTAACCTGCTTAAGCAAATCAAGGAACAAGCAACCCACAGCTTTCAACCCAGTCTCTTTTCTTGACAAAAAGATGTGCCTACAGCATTGAAAGAGCTTGTCCAAGGTCATATATAGCTGTTTAGCATTCAAGGAGAAACTGTAGTTTGGCCTCTTGACTTGCAAATTGGTGCCTTTAGCTGTAGAGCATGTTGAACAGGAATCAGAAACACTAACATGTTTGTTTGGTCAAAATTTCTCTATACAGAGACCAACTCCACAAGTAACAAATTGAATCCCTGTTCTACAAAATCTGTTTGCAGTGCAGCCAGACTGGCTCCCCATGGAATCTGCTCCCCAGAGGGCTGGCTGGCTCTGAATTTGGTGTGGAAGGTGGGTGAGGAGGGGTGAGAGAGTGGCAAGTGAGATCTTGCTCCTTAAGGACACACGCTCCGTGAGCTCCATTGCTCTGCTGCATTGTCCATTGCTGCTTTTCAAAGTTCAGCATGCAGCGTACCATCCTGAGCCCCGTTCGAGGGTAGCGGCCTGCCTAGGTGTTGGGCACACAGGCGAGCAGAGGGTGCTGGTGAGGTGCTTTCCCGCATGCTCCTGGCCAGTCCTGGCACATTCCCTTTAAAGCACACGTGCCCTCGGCTGAGGCAGTGCCTCGTCTCTGTTTCTAGTCTCTTGATTGTGAATCAGTGAGCCACATCCCTCTCTTCTAAGATTTTGTGCAGAGACTGAGTCTCCACCGAAGAGGGACTGGGCCAGGAATGTCTGGTGTGTGGTGCTGAGGAGGAGGTCAGCCCGCTCTCTGTTCCTCTTCCTGTCCAGTGACTTCCGTCTGCAGCCCAGGCTCCATGGGAATTCATGACAGCACAGAGCAGATATGACTGAAGGTCTGTTGGGGACTTGTCCAGGGCGTCAGAGGGTTGGGATGGTCCGCTCTGTCTCCACTTGGGTGAACGCAGGTGGCCAGCAGCTCTTACCACTCATTTGTTAGCTCTGCCGAACCCGAGCGCCCCGTGAGTGCCATGTTTTACACACCTAGTTCACACGGTACTTTCACATAATTTCTTGAAATTTATGCTCACATTTTGAATAGTGGAAATCACACCTTCCTTTTTTTCTTCATGAGAAGACTGGAACTCAACACAAGGCTGGACGTCTTCATGGAAAGATTTCTGATGAATGCCCAAAGGATCCTTAGCATAGAACTGCTTTGGAAATACATGTGTGCACAGGTGCACACACATAGAGCACATGCGTACATTGTGAAGACAGAAACCACACAGGTGTGTGCCTGTCCACAGATGTACCTTGTGAGGTACTCTACACACCTCCCAACAATATGCTTCATAAACCTGAAGCTATAATTCAAAGAAAATTGGGAGACAGCAGCAATGTGGCTTTTATTAGTCTGCATATACCATAAACATACTTGCACAAATACACACCATAGCATTTAACACATCTCTATCTATGTCTTTATCTCTATGTAACTAATCATTATCTCTCGATGTCATGGTCTATATATCAATCACTAGCCTTAATTAGTGCCCCAAAGTTCCCCCAGAAAAGGGACAGTGACTCTCAGGTATAAGTCTGTCATAGAACTAATTGTTTCCTGGTTGGTGCAAGAATACAGGCAGCCTACCATTTTCCTCCAGTACTTAAAATGCTCCACTACATCCAGGACTTCAGAAGCAGTGGCATCCCATCACAGTGGCTGTTATGACAACAAGTTGTCCTTGTGTCCCCTCCCTTCACCAAGCATGTGGTCGCTGGTTGCACCCATCTCACAGATCTTCCCTGCTGTGTTGTCTGAGCTGGGGAGACCAAGTCTCAGACAGCTCCGGTGGCATGGCAGAGCTGCTAGGCAGGGAGGCTCAGCACTTCCAGGTCCCTGTACCCACGTTTTCTCTTCTGCACCCAGGGCTCAGGAGCCTCGTGTGAGGTTACTGATGGCGCTGAAGTGCCTGAGCTGAGAGGGAGCCTCGCTCCTTAGTCCAAGCAAGTGACTTCCAACCTTCACCAACTATGATTAGACAAGTAATTGTGCATCTAAATTTAGTCTACCAATTGCATATGTAATTAATTATAATATAGTTCGTTCTCTCTGGTCTTCCTTTCCTATAAATCGAATTACTCAGGGACTCTTATGTGACACTAAAATCTTTTCTAAAAGTACATGTGACATTTTGAAGGATAAGACTAGGCGCTATTTATAGGACTCCAGCTTCAAATTCAGAGCCTTCTGCTGTGCTCAGACAGCAAGGAGAGCCTCAGTCTTTCAGGAAACAGCCTCGGAAAGCTTCCCGCAGCCTCAGCTTCTCATGTTCCACAGTCACTAGTGTTCCACAGTTTCACTCATGTTCCACAGTCACTAGTGATCATGAAACCCACGTCACCCAAACTGGATACAATATTTCCTCACTGGCACTCAGATAGCACTGTTTGTTCATGCATTCATTTATTTAACCCTTATGCACTGAATGCCAAGCTACTGTGTGCTGGGTCCTGTTTCAAGCAATTCACAGGTAGCCCTATATGTCATTCCTTAATTTGTCGATTGGTTTATGTGCCCTCAGAATTCATGTGTTGGATTCCCAGCCCCCAGGAGCTCAGAATATGATCTTATTTAGAGACATGCTGTTGCATACGTGATTAGTCAAGATGAGGTCATGCTGAAGTAGGATTGGCCCTTAATTCAGTATGACTTGTCCTCAAACACAGGGGAAATTTGGACAAGACACACACACAACAAAAACACCAAAAGACTAGCAGAGCCGAAGATGGGCTGCAAACCTCCGGAAGTCAGAAAGGGAACGGAACAGCCTCCCAGATAACCTTTGGAAGGAAGTAACCTTTCTCTCCAACTTCTGCCTGAGGGTCTGTGAGAGGCTACGTTTCTGTGGTTTAAGTCACTTCATTGATGGTTCTTTGTTACAGGGGACAAAGCAAACTCATTCATCTGGGCATCCAGTTTGGGTTGGGTGGGCATTCTGAAGCAGAAGATCTGGGGTCAGGATCCTCTGCTGTTGGCAGCTCACACAGTGCCCAGGGAATTCCCTGTGGGAATCGAGTCCAAGCTGAGTTCTGGTTCCTTCCCCTGGTTTAAATCTCCCTCACCTCTGGGCCTTAAATGGCTACATGAGTGCTAAGCAGTTAATCTTCTAAATCTTCAAAGTACCTGCAGAGACCTGAGTCACCAGGACCTCCAGTTCCCCTGTTTATAGAAGATGCTGTGTACTGGTAGCAACTTTTTAAAATGTAAGGCGGGTAGTAAAATAATGTTTAAATATTTGAAAAGCCAAGATTCAAGCATGAGTGGGTTCAGATTTTGATTTCCAACACCCATGGTGAGGGCCAGATACATGACAGCATTCGATTTTTCTGTAGCAGTGATTTGCAACTTGACAAGTGTCTCAGGAAGCAAGATGGCGGAAGGGGAGGACTTATCGAAGTTGAGAGAAGGTACAGCACATGGGGCAATTTATTGGAAAGAAATGGCAGGAATCAAGCAAAGCTTTCCACTCGGTCAGGCTGGAATTGGAAACTGGCTACTGTCCAGCAGAGTGTGGGAGTGGGGCAGGAGAGCCAGCATGGACAGAAAGACAGACAGGCAACTGGTCAAGTTTGGTGCAAGCCGGATGGAGTGGAACACTGGCGGGAAAGAGGGGAGTGCTGTCGCTTCCTGTGCTTGCTCCAGCCTCCTCGGTGCATGAGCGTGTGGTCTTATACTCTTCACACTGTGAAGGAGACACAGATGTAGAAACCTGCCATCTCAATGCTGCTGGGAAAATGTATGCAGCATGATCAGAAAATAATGTGAATACCTGAATCAACAAAATCACCACAGTAAAAGGCACATTGCCAATAATCCCCCCTTCCCTTGAGCACACTGATCCCGTCACTCTCGCCACTTGAAGCAGTTGCACAAGACCTCTTCCGTGGGGTTTTTCACTGATGTATTGTGGCTGCCTCACTGTCCTGAATCCATCCCAAATGTGTACCTTTCCTGGTTATTTTAACTTTGGGGAAGGGCCAGAAGTTACGTTGTGTCAGATGTGGTGGGTACGTGGATGAGGATGCATCGTCAGGTTTTTAAAGGTCTGTTTTTCTTTTGGCTGGCACTCAGCTGCAGCCTTCACTGTGTTTTTGATCACAGCTCATAAAGACACTCATGAAAGAGGACCTGCAGAACGGCTTCAGCAAATGGCAAGAATATGAAACAAACGCGTTCGAGGAGAGAGGAAATATTTTGCAGGATTAATGATGATGCTTTTTATTGAAATTAGAAAGTAAGCATTTAATGTGTGTATTGATCACTCATTTTATATATATTCATTCATACTAAGGCACTATAATTTATAATTAGAGAAAGATGAAACCTTCTCAAACCCTCTTACACATCTGGAAATGAGAAGGGAGCATGTCAATTGGTTCATGATCTCTGTTTATGTATACTTACTCCCTCTTGTCAAATCTAGACACCATTTTTTAAAAATAACTATTTCCCCTGCATAGAACAGAAGGAGGAATGAACGAATAAGATGAACTGATGTAACAATGTCGACATATCGCTCCGACAGTTTCCTTATGAGAAAGCTCTCCATCTTTTTTAGAACCTGTTTCCTCTTACTTTATTCCCACATGAGCTGATGCACCGACTGGGGTGTGTAACTTCATGGCTTATTGCAGAGTGGCTGTGTCCAGGGCTGGGGCTCCAGCTCACCCCAGCTACAGCCACAGTGACCCGAGCCAGGTGCCTGCTCTGCGCCTTACCCCTGGAAGGGAAAGGATTGGATGAGACGAGCGAGGGAGGGTAAAGTACAACAAGGAAGAACAGCCGCCCAGTGAGGAGAGGGGGGTCCGCTGGACGCGGTTGTCTCCCCACACAACTCCATCGTCTCCAGTCTCCAGCGGAGTCAAGGTGTAACATTGATGTACACAGTGATTACTCCAAGAAAGCATTATTTTGACTATAATGCCTCCGATATTTCATAGCTTATGTAGGTAACCATAGAAAGAAGTTTTAAAAATTTAAAAAATTCTTGTTCCGTTGCAAAAGTTTTATTTTTGTTGGTACAGTCTATGTTTGCAGTGCTCAATGATCCGGCACTGGTATCTGTATACTACGTAACTTAATTCTTTTCTGAATTTCCTTCCCCTTCTCTTCCCCCTTCCACTATTCCTTGGTCTGCTTCCCTTTTGCAAACAAACAAACAAAAAATCTGACTCTTAATGAAGTCTGCTTTAGTCATCTCACCAAAAATGTCAAGTTCTATAATATTATACAACTGAAATTTTACATGCCAATATTTTAAGTATTTTATACACTCAGACAGTTTAAGAGGGCTATTTGAGGCTTTTTGTAACTGCATTTTGTTCAATTTGTCCTAAGTGGTTTTCAATGTTTTGATGTATTAGGTTTCACAGTGAGCTTAAATGATACATTTGTATGCACATGATATTCCTTTTTGTGAGTTTGATACTGGATATGTTTGCTGGAAATCTCCTCCCTTACATGTGAGAAAATCTGTTGGAATCACAGTGATAGTAACAGTGTTGGAAATATATCTTTGTTTTATTTAAACGTTTTTTTTTTATTGGTATGTGTTTGTAGTACGTAATGATTACATTCCTTGTGGGAACTGGTACATGACATTTCTTAAGGAGATATAGTGGCAAATCTGGCTTAACCTCTTAAAACACATTATTTGCAGATTTTAAAATTTTAATTCTTTTTGGCAATATTACTTCGGACGCGGTCCACACTGTTTGTAACATAATAGTTTGACATAATAGTATGTCATGAAGATATGATTGAATACTGTGCTACAGGGTCAGTACTTTATTATTTAAGAAAATTAAAATATTCCTCTCACTAGCAGGAGTTTGTGCTCCTGCTAATTTCTGAAACACTGCTGTCCTCTGGGCTTAATAAGAACCCAAAGGGCTCTTGGCTTAGGTTCTTGCCTCTTGGAAAGGCATATATCTTCTAATTAGATGTACTGGTCAAAATCTTTATTCTTCTCCAAAGCATGTAGCTATGGGATTGCATGGTATTTATTAGGCACCCAAGTAGTTATGGCCTAGTTTCTGTTCTTTGATAGTGCTGGTACATTCACAAAAGAGTGTAATGTAACACACAACAGGATTTTTAATACCTTGGGATACTGTAAATGAGAGTAATTTGCTAGAAAGGCAAGGAGAGGGAATTCAGATTTCACTAAATCTGTGTTAGGCTCACTGCCTTGTTGCATTTGAGGTCTTACCTAGTTTATTTCAGGTCTGAGGTTCTTCCCAGGGGATACAGGACCCAAGTTAATGTATTTTAGACAATGATATTTGGGACAGAAGTTTCCAACTCTGGTTTTGTGATATAGTGGGGGATCCTCAATGATTTCAAGAGGGAGGACTTAAAAGTTCAAAAGAAAATGCATTTTTGATTTGGAACTGCTCCATGCCATTGAAGTCCCTTTCCTGCAGTGGTGGAGTCTGACCTGAACTGTGAAGTCCTGGGCATTCAGAGCCAAAATATGCAGAGCACCTGGCCTCAGGGAGCTCAGCCAAGTATAGCAGACCCGAAAGAAATGCAGTGAAGTGTTCAGACGGGTGCTGCTTAGAGGAGAGGGCTGCACCACTGCTGGTTCTCAGAGCTGAGGCACGATCCCAGGGGGCAGCTCTGATCACTTGGCTCAGTCAGGGTGAAGACTGGGACACTTGGAAGTGGCCTCTTGTGTCCACGTGTTGCTAACTCACAGAGCAACCTGTGACTCCTCCTGAAATTCTTTTGCCAGAGGAGAAAAGAGCAGGTTTCACATATTCTTACCATGCTACTCATTTCTTTGACCTACTTGTTAGGAAAGAGGTGTGTGTGTGTGTGTGTGTGTGTGTGTGTGTGTGTGTGTGTATCACGTAGCACACACACATTTATGTGGTATGTTATAATGGACTCATGCACATTTATACATGTGTGTATATATATGTAGAAATATATGTATGTTGTATATGCATGCATGTGTATTGTGTGAATATTTTATTATGTATTAATATCTACATTATATAGTAATATGGTGCTATAGGACATATAAGCAATATAAAAATTTATATATATTGCATATTTAGTATCTACATGTGATTTATAGCTAAAACTAATAGAAAGAAAATCAATAAAACACTGTACCTATTCCATTCCCCAAAATGACTAGTGCTTCAGATAAATGTAGCCCAGTGCTTGCTTAATTTCCCAGTAGGAAATTCTTAAGAATCAATGCATGGAAGACAGTATTTTTTTCTGATGGCAAAATGAAATTTCAGAATAAAAACAGCAACTCTTGAAAACATTTTTGAAAGAGTGGTTGGTATTTATTTATTCATCTGCCCATGCACTTACTTATTCACCAAGGATTCCTAGAGGACTTACTATAAATAATTGCTTTGTGAAGGACTATGATACTAAAACTAGCTCGCCAGTTCTCCGAGGGCAAGGACAATTTCCTAGTAACTGCTGGATGTTTGCACCTGGCCCAGAACATGGAAAGTTCACACAGTCCATAGATGTGTGGTTAGCTGAAGGAAGCTGTACTGAGAAGGTGTATGAAAAGGTCCCTTCAGCTCAGGACATGTATGCAGCACAGCTGAGGGGCATATTCAGAAAGAGTGAGTGAGCAGCGAGGGCAGGATATGTGTTGACTTGTGTGTATGATACATGTTTTGGGCCGTTGGTAGAAAGAGAGACGGATCCAACTGGGAAAACATGGCAATACCCATATGGGTACGCTTTATTGATGGCTTCATTTTGTAGAACTCTGACACGGGGCAAATCAGTTGGTTGCTAACTAATAGCTTTTTCAAAATAGACTTCCTGGTGTTATATAAACATCAGGAAGAAGTTTCTGTCTCTTTCAGTTGACCTCAAGGAAAACGAACCATTTCTCCTCAGTGTTGAATGCTTCACAAAGATGCCTGGTGTGAACAGTGTGCTTTCCTGTAAGGAGCAAACCTCTTGGTGTGCTGCGTGTGGGCTGGGGCTTTGCCTCCGCTGGGTGAGTTATTATGTGATGGCGGCATTTTCTGTCTGAGAGATGGAAAAGGGCTTTGGTGGTTTTTGGGAATTACTATTTGACAAGTCAGTGTTTAATTATTGTCTTTTAGAGGTTATCTTATTTTTCTACGTTGAACAGCCATGTGCTAACCTGCAGAGGGATTGGAGGAGGGTTTGGCTGGTATTGTCACTCTTCGCTGGGGCTGCATGAGACAGTGTTAGTGCTGCCGTCATGAACGATTTTCTCTAGAATTTAACCTGAAGAAGTTTTTTGACATTATTCTTACTGTTTTATAAACCAAGAATTTGGTCAGTCTTTCTCTGTCTCTCTGTCTCCCTGTCTCTGTCTCTTACTGTCCCTCTCTGTCTTTCCCTGGCTCTCTCTGTATCTGTCTCTGTCTCCATCTCTGTCTCTCTGTGTGTCTCTGTCTGTCTCTTATCTCTCTTGTAGTGGGGACTGAACTCAAGGTCTTTGCACTGAACTATATCCACAGTCCTTTTTTAACTGTTTTGTCACTTTGACACAGGGTTTCTGTAAGTCACTAAGCTGTCCAGCCTGGCCTTGGACTTGCGGTCCTCCCGTTTCCCACCAGATGCAGGGATTATAAGTCTGCATCACCACACCTGGCTTTCACTTGTTTTGACTTCCCCTCTTTCTTCCACAAATGAGGATTTGCATTCTCATCTGCCTTTCCCTGTGCTAGGAATGCCCTTTTCCCCCTTCCATGTAGAAACTCCTGCTCATCTTCCAAGATTAGGCTTAAATGTTACCTTCTGAGACTGACAGCTCCTGAACTATCCTTTTCTACTGTAATTCATAAAGGGACCAGACACATAATTGTAATTTAACCATTGGTCCATCGGCCACCCTGTCTGTGCAGTCTTCAAAGCCCAGGACTGTGTATCACATTGTGTGGTACCTGCAAGGCACGGGGTCCTTTCAGAGACGGGTTCAGCCCCCGTTGAGGCTGTTGTGGGAGAAATGAGTGTGACCTCATCAGAGAGCTTTGCTGGTCCCTTTCTCTGTGGAGAGCTGTGGTCTAAGGCACTGTGAAGTTGCTCTCCTATCGTTGAATAGCTTTGCTCCCGGGGTTGGAGCTCAGGAAGGGCAGGACCCTTTGCAGGCCTTGCTGGCCAGGAGGGAAGACTTCCTGTCTTTGCCAGGGTTTTATATCCTCTTTCCTCCACCTGCCTTTCCACACAGTTGCTGAGTTCTTTCCACCGGGAGCTCTGCACCGGGATGATGGGCAGACCTGGCCAGGGCGGGGACGGAGGGCCAGTTGCTTTATTTTCTGAGGACACAGCTGATAGCAGAAAACAATGAGCAAGAATTTCCTGCATAGGAAGCTTTCAAGCTTATGCTATGAAAACAACAATAAATCTCTTTTCTCTTACAAATAATCACTGGTACTTTTTCCTGGGGCTCAAACCGGTGCCTTTATTCATCTCATTGACCCAGGGAGTAGTTGCTAACAGTGCTGAGACTGAGAATGAAATGACAAAAGATTTTTTTTTCTCTCTCTTTCCTTGAAAAGAACAAGCAGAGTTTACCCTTCTTTGTCCAGGTCTTGGGCATTGTTCATTATATAATAAATGGAAACTCAGGCATACAAAAGACAGGACCACAATGTTGCTCTACATCACAGCAAACTTAAAGCGAACGGATCCTTTATTTAGCAGGTGGGGACAGCACGGCAGAGTATGAAACTTCCCAAACACCCAGTGGCTCTTAGTGGTGTATCCAAACAAAGACACAGGTAACTTGCTTCCTAAATTCAAATTTAATCAACTTGTAAACATGAAATAGTGAAATACGTCAACTGAATTAAAGAAATGTGAGAAAATATGAGATCCTAGTAATGTTCAGATTTTGATTTCTGTGTCCTTTACCTCAATATTTGCAAAACATTTTGGCACGTTGGTAAGCTTTCTGCCTATTGCTATGTTGTATGTGGTAAACATAGAATATCTTTCGTATTTCTAAGAAATCCATAGATCTGTGGACATTTTATGCCACACTCTCTTGGGATCATGGGTATTTGAGACGAGTTTGCTGGCTGTGTTTGAGGACAGCTCATTCTTTACTTGCCTGCACCCTGTGTCCTGCACTGTTGTTTCCTTAGAACTGTTGCTGTGCCTCTTAACTAGCCCCTTCTGCTTGCTGCCCGGCCTCCCCTCGCAGAGGGCCTTTCCATGCCTCTATCTTGGTGACCAGCGCGATGAAGGTACTTCTGCTTTGCGATGGAAGTGTTTTCCTGCACCCCAGTCTGTCCCACCTACATGGGGTGACTTGGAAATCAGCCAGACTCGGCCATGGCAAGCGGGATCGCCCGCCAGCAGTGTCGGATCTCAGAATACAGACACCCCTCTTTCCTGGGAGCAGCCCTGAAAAAACTTCATGTTGCTTTAAAGAGCTCACAAAAAAGATGTTTTCTTCAGCACTAATCAGATAACTGTGCCTAGGAGATCATAAAGCTCAACCCCCCAGAGCCCAGAATCCAGGCCAGGAGAAGTTCCTGGTGCAGTGTAGGCTGCTCATGACCTTCTCGGTGAAGGACCTCTCAGCTCCTGCTCCGGAAGCTGCTTCCAGAGCCTCCTCTCCTCCACCCCGGGGAGGAACCCTGGATGAGGGGCGCTCGGGCAGCTAGCCTGGTTCAGTGCTGACCGAATTGCATTTGAATCCTGTGTGTGTGTGTGTGTGTGTGTGTGTGTAAATCAGAACGGAAGTGGGCCATATGGGGCACAGCTGGTGATATCAACAGAGGCAAGGCTGGCACAGGGGAAGGACACCAGCTTGAATTAGGTCACACCCTGGTTGCAGCTCTCTGCTCCTGAAGACAGGCCCTGGCAGTGGCTTCTGCCCCCAAGGGGGAGCAATCTGGTCTGGAATCTGGCCTGGCAGGACTGATCAAAACCAGAGACAGGGACAGCAGACCTGGGGGAGGCCACCCTCCTTCCTTCAACTGGACCTTGGGGTTTGTCATTCTCTAGGTGGAGGAAGGGGGCATTTCCTAGTAACACACACACACACATGCACACACAGGCGCGTGCACACACACACACATGCACACACGCGCAGGCATGCACAGAAAACGGAAGGCTTTAGTCTTCGTGCTCTCTTTCTCCTGGCCCAGAAAGATACTTTCAGTCCCTTATGGACACTGACTCAGGACATAGGCGCAAAGATGCACAGGGAAGCGCAGCTCGTGCCGAAAGAGACCAAGGCTCCATTCTAATGCAAGAAGTGTGTTCCCTGCCCCTCATGTTTAC